>JAWQFJ010027323.1:7500-40000 GCA_034096865.1 Theodoxus fluviatilis
ACAGACAAGCCAACAGAAGAGGAACTGAAAGCGCGGAAGGAATGGGCGGCAGCTGAACTGCGAGCAGCAACGTAAAGTAGCACCAGATTCACACTGCACATGCAGGCATGCAAGTCTGCAGAATCAACGCCTCTCTAAATGACAGTGAAGATGGAGGTCTGGCGGTCTACCTTTTTATGATCATATTCTTTTCGCCTAATCGAAGAACTGTGTACGTTTAATGCGAGACTGCGCTAATTCAGCAGGAAGTCTCAAAACAATTGACACCCACTAAAGGGGAACCCTTTGTGATTCGACAGAAACGGATGTGAAATCATTACGGTGGTTTGTCCTCCGATGGCATGGCTGGAATCCATGATGGCAAATTGGACGTCCACGGAGCAACGAGATCGAACAAAGAGCCGTCATCTGTGTCGTGTTTATGACTAACGGTCGTAATGAGGACATGGAATGTCCTGGAGGTAAAAAGCGTTTCGCAGTGTCGGATATCGCATTGCAGACACTCTCAGAGTAAATAATCCCTTCATCGATTGAGTACCGTGTTAGTTTTGTTTGCTCTCTCTCTCTCTCTCTCTCTCTCTCTCTCTCTCTCTCTCTTTCTCTCTCTCTCTCTAACTCTCTCTCTCTCTCTATCTCTCTCTCTCTTTCTCTCTCTCTCTCTAACTCTCTCTATCTTTCTCTCTCTCTCTCTCTCTCTCTCTCTCTCTCTCTCGTCTTTATTATGAGTGTAATCATAGTGCGCATTGTCTGCGACAACTAATCCTAACAGACGATATTATTATGCATACGCGATGATTATTCAATTTATGCTTCACCTAGGGACTTATCGCCAACGGAGAATGTTTTAAGATCGTACTAAGACGGGTCGTCGGCCGCAAGCAAGCAATTCTCTCTCTCTCTCTCTCTCTCTCTCTCTCTCTCTCTCTCTCTCTCTCTCTCTCTCGACCGGCTTTCAGAATTGCAGTAGCCCTAGCTGCGTGTCTTTGTCTATCTGCATAGGGAACGAACTCATCATATAAGATAATTACATTAATGATGAAACACTTTCCATACAAGAAAAGGCGTCACATGACGATTGAACAATGGGATCCTCAAACCAAATCGAGTGTCTAGTGAGTCGTTCGACGACATCCGGTATCCAGATTTGAGGTCCTCTATTATTGACGGGACTTGCAGTTTTCGACAACAAGTCCAAAGACCCGCTTTTCCTATGGATAGGTCATTGCTTCCAATCTGGCGGGAGAATGAACTATCGCTCTCTTTCGACTTCAAACAGCGCCACACTAATGGAAAGGTAAACCGATTCGGCTGCGGTGCAGTCAGACTCTAAGCGAAGTCTTTCGATTAAACTGTAAAACGAAAGCAACAAACGGCTTTCATTTGTCCCACTGGTAATGATTCTGTGAACCCGAGTAAGTACTGACTCTGGCACAGTTCGCAATGAACGCGCATTAGACTTGACCCTTCGCATTACAGCATTGCGCCAAGAATAGTTCGTTCTGATATTATTTTTTCTCCACTTTTTACAAAAATCATTCAGATGTCAAAACTTGCTTCCATTTCATCACAAACATTTTATTTTATCGAATAAACGCTTGTTTATTGCCTCAACAAGAATAAGTTAAGAGTTTTGTGCGAAATAGTCTTATAACTACTTTAACAGCGTATGTCAGGGAGCAGATTGGCTATCCCACAAGCCTGTCGTGGGACCTCCTCATGCATGTTTCGGACGAAAACCTTCCATCATGTGATGTCAACTGGGCTAGAAACACTTTTGCCTGTAGGCAAAGTCTCTAGTGGACTAGAATGACTGGTAATAACATTCCTTTGATTGGCGCGCCACTAGAAATAGCTTCCTCTGTAGAGGTATGCTAAAACCAGAGCAGACCCTTGACGTGTGTTTCTTTACGAAATAAAAGATAACAGCAATCCCGCAAAGCTTTCTAGATCCTCTCCTGCATGAGCACATCGACCACAATGGAACAACTGGCTACGCTGATGAAGACGGTGTGTGAAGATTGACATTCGGCAAAGCGGTTCGCCACGTTGGCAACCGTGCAAAACGACTGGTTCAGCCTCTCCTCGAGACGACTTAACTGCAGTTTTTCTTCATTGTGACCAGAGCTGAAACAAGCGATACTTGCAGCAAAGTAATAGTTTATATATGACATGCTGAATGCGATATGGAAACTCCTACAATATCGATAGAAAAAGCATCCGTGTTCATAAACCTCTGCGAGTACATTTTGAAATTTAAAACAGAGACCTGTAAATAATTTGATCTTGTCAGTTGTTTGAAACAACGAGTCAGATTTTTGCCATGTCGTGCTCAGAGAACACAACGGCACGAAGAACCTTTTTATGCGGAGTGACAACTGGAAATGTTTCCTCCTGTGTTTCACAATGTATACTATGCAAGATTGCATAGTTACTATCATTATATAACTTTGTCTATAGTCAGTATTTTAAAAAAACTAATTATTGCCAGACTCTGTCGCCATTTCATTGTTTAAACAATACAGGGAATACGGCAACCCTACACAATCATACGCGATCTTCTAAAGAGACCAGAGGCGCGTTTCCTCTCGAAAGTTTTTAATGTTCAGAGATGAGCGCTCACGGCGAGTGCCTGCGTGGACAGGTTCAGTTAGGAGAAAGCATTGGGCTTCGCTAGCGAGTGTCTGCGTGGACAGGTTCAGTTATGAGAAAGCATTGGGCTTCGCTAGCGAGTGTCTGCGTGGACAGGTTCAGTTAGGAGAAAGCATTGGGCTTCGCTAGCGAGTGTCTGCGTGGACAGGTTCAGTTAGGAGAAAGCATTGGGCTTCGCTAGCGAGTGCCTGCGTGGACAGGTTCAGTTAGGAGAAAGCATTGAGCTTCGCTAGCGAGAGCCTGCGTGGACAGGTTCAGTTGGGAGAAAGCATTGAGCTTCGCGAGCGCCTGCGTGGACAGGTTCCGTTAGGAGAAAGCATTGGGCTTCGCGAGTGTCTGCGTGGACAGGTTCCGTTATGAGAAAGCATTGGGCTTCGCGAGCGTCTGCGTGGACATGTTCAGTTGGGAGAAAGCATTGGGCTTCGCTAGCGAGTGCCTGCGTGGACAGGTTCAGTTGGGAGAAAGCATTGGGCTTCGCGAGTGCTCGCTGTGAGCTCTCGCCCCTGAACATTTAAAAACATCTTTCGAAACGAAACGCGCTTCTGGTTCCGCGAGAAGATCGCGTATGATACGTTAGGGTTGCCTCTGAGAAACCCAACTGTGATCCCCATTCTCTAAAGACTAAAACTAGGCCTCTTCCGCCATTAGCGTACATTGTAAAAGTTTACATGAAGATTGTTGTCTCAGAACACTATCACTTATCTAAAGTGGCGTTAATGCTCTCTATAGATCTGAAATGCCAAAACCGTCATATTTGTCCCTCACTACAAAAATGCAATGACCCACAGCCGACACCATTGTGTGGATGAACCCTCTTTGTGATAATAAATGTAGTCGAGCACTTAACATGTCGGCTAACTGTTACTACAAATGTACCGGTAATGAGAATCCGTTCCTCTCTGATTCCGATACAATTAAAAGCCGTCCAGGGAAACAACCGTAATGACAAACTCTACCAGGATTGCTCAAATAATTGTTGCTGCATTTTCATAGGCACACAGAGAAGAAATGCAATGAATGTGTCAGCACCACTTTGCCGACTCGGGGTTTTTTCCGGTTTAACCGCTACTCACGGAATTCAGCTTTGTCTTTTAAAGCTATGAGGTGAAACGAACACATTGAATGTCATCCACTTTGCAGAAGATGGATTGATCGCCTATTTCCAGACGTGTAGAGATACTCTAAAACAAAACCCGACCATTGGGAGATCAGCAGCGGCAGATAGGAACGGAAGAATCAAACAAGATGAATTTTTTAAAGTTTATTGGGGCCAAAGCTAATGTTAATATAACGCCAGGGTTTGTGTTTTGTGCACGAGTTAATGAGAAACTACAGAAAGATCAGGCACCGAAACCATCACCTTGATGAGTAGGATGGCGTATTATCGGGTGAGCTACCAGGATTTCGTGGTAATCTTCTGCACTTGTGCGTTAGCGGTATGCTCTACATGGTGGATCACTATGCCTGTCTGTCAGTGCAGTTTGAAAGTACGCTGACGGTAATGTCAGAAGAATATCATAAGAGCTGTGGACTGCACTCACATTTCACGAGCAATGTACGGGCTTTCGAAGAACTATTGTCTGGTGCTCTGCCATGTAGTCAGTACCATGATGTGGAGGGATCAAAGCCATGAACCTAATTTTGGAATGTATTGTAAATATTTGAACACAAGGAATTACCATATTGTCGTCATCCGTGACCATGACTATATACTGAAGGGGCCCTACTACCATAATATCCGCAATTGCATCAGAGCATACCATTAAATCTAGAACCAATGCAGCACAATGAAAATACGTTTCGTTTGCGCAGAATACATTTGAAATGATCGGAATATCATTCACAGTTTTCAGAGAACGAAGTGAAGACAAACTTCCAATTATTTCACCTTAACAAGAAATGGTTTTGCCCGTTTCGTTTGAAGTGATTAAAGACGGTTAAAAGTGAAAAGAGCTGGGACAAAACCTGAATCATCCATCATGAATTGCGCAGTCAGTGACATTTTCTAGCAATCCAGTTGATACATTTGTGAAAAGGGAATATGCCTTATTGATTTCCAGGAGCTGGGCTGAAAGTGATATCACGAACACCTTTCTCACTCATATTTCCACCCTCTCAGTCGCGACTGCATACACTCTTATCCTTCCAACTATCTATGGGCCTTTCTTCTATTTAGCCCTTGCTTCTTTCACCTTTCATTTTCCTTCATTTCGAATCAATGAACCCTTTAACAAACAAACAAACAAACACAACATTTGGGACAGACATGTGTTACTTGCCACAGATTGAAGCAAAAACACGAATTTGCGATGACTAGACCAAATGTAAAGGTCAAAGGGTACACGAATCAATACGAGCTTCCATTTCCAGTCTGCCTATTGTTAGGGATTGCTTGCCACAAGCGTCAGTGGTGACTTCGTGGCGACATCAGTTCGCCGGTTCTGGTAATGAGGGAAAGAGCTGTATCACGATTTGGCTATCATGGCAACGAGAGACGGGTAAAAGAACGAGAACCAGACTGGCGACACGAACAGACGAAGTCTCAACCGACTGGCAGGCTGCCTGGCGACGCGCGTCTTCTTCGACTGTTGCCATGGAAACGGTTCTCACCTACATCCATTACACCTGGCCTTTTAGCAGCAGAGGAAAAGCAAGGCAGTGAAGATACTGCACGTAACCAGCTGTTCTGGTTGACCTGTTCGTGGGTTACCGAGGCAATTGGCCGACAAGGAATCAGTACAGTGACTCCATCCCACACCCCGCTCCTCCTCTCATTTCTCTCTGTCTTTGCCTCTCTTTCTCTCTCTCTCTCTCTCTCTTTCTCTTTCTCTCTCTCTCTCTCTCTCTCTCTCTCTCTCTTACTCCTCCTTCTAATAAATACTTTTCGGTACTCACCTGACTGAAGAAGTGACTTCAAAGCAGAAGCATAGTTGACTAGGACCGTTTTGTAGTTTAGCAGAGCGATCTGCAACGCCGAGGTGAAGCTTGCATAGGTGGAGGCCTGGTTACCCTGCAGACTGACGTAGCAAGTCATGGCCGAGGACACCGCAGACGACAGCCCGTCGCTGGCGGTCGAGTTGGCGAAGGTGGAGGCGTTGGTGATGGCGGTAAAGACGTAGGCCAAAACAATGTTGCGATTCAAGCTGGAGAAGCCGTAGCTGTTGCAGTCGGAGGTGATGTTCCAGCTCAAGGAGGTATTGGTTTGGCCTGTGGGGTCGTAGATGGGCAGGCTGGTGATGGGCAGAGCTATGCTGCTCAGGTTGGATCCCAGCTCGCTCACCACGCTCCCGGCACATGCGGCCACGTTTATCAGGCTGAAGTAGCGGTTGAAGCGAGACATCATGGTGTCGAAGCATGGGGCTAGGATGCTAGCGTTGACGTGAGTTGGAGCGATGGTGTAAGTCGACGACATTGCCACTGAACTGCTAGATGTAGGTGCGATGCTCTCTGACGTGCTACCGCTGCTGCTGCTGCTGCTACTGCTTGATGACATGCTGGTAGCAGTTGCCGTCATCATCGGCGTGGCACTGGCTGAGTCAGTAGCCGTGGCATGAGAAGCGCTTGACTGTACACCTGCTTGATCTGAAGCAGTCGTGCTGACAGAGGCTGATGCAGTGGAGGAAGAAGTGGTGCCTGAGGAGGAGGCAGAGGCAGAGGAGGAACCAGTGGATGAAGACGACGACGATTGTACTGGCGATGGAGAGATAGTTTCAGTAGCCTGGGGTGTCGAATCCGTGCTGCTTACAGCGATGGTGCTAGAAGTGGACGTGTCTGTCATGGTCGATGTTTCAGTCGCCTGAGATCCTGCCGTCGAAGAGCTTGTGCTAGAAGCGGCTGTGTCGCTGGAGCTCGTTGCAGCTGCCTGACTTGAGCTGCTTGCGGCTGCTTGATTTGAGCTGGCTGAAGCCCCGTCACTTGAACTCATGGTGGCTGCGGCGCTTGAGCTTGAGCTTGAGCTACTTGAAGCTGCATCGCTAGAGCTCGTAGCTCCGGTACTTGAGGTGCTGGAAGCGCCATCGCTAGAGCTCGTAGCTCCGGTACTTGAGGTGCTGGAAGCGCCATCGCTAGAGCTCGTAGCTCCGGTACTTGAGGTGCTGGAAGCGGCATCGCTAGAGCTCGCAGCTCCGGTACTTGAGGTGCTGGAAGCGCCATCGCTAGAGCTCGTGGCTCCGGTACTTGAGGTGCTGGAAGCGCCATCGCTAGAGCTCGTAGCTCCGGTACTTGAGGTGCTGGAAGCGCCATCGCTAGAACTTGTAGCTTCGGTACTTGAGGTGCTGGAAGCGCCATCGCTAGAGCTCGTGGCTCCGGTACTTGAGGTGCTGGAAGCGCCATCGCTAGAGCTCGTGGCTTCGTTACTTGAGGTGCTGGAAACGGCATCGCTAGAGCTCGTGGCTTCGGTACTTGAGGTGCTGGAAACGGCATCGCTAGAGCTCGTGGCTCCGGTACTTGAGGTGCTGGAAGCGCCATCGCTAGAGCTCGTGGCTTCGGTACTTGAGGTGCTGGAAGCGGCATCGCTATAACTTGTAACTTCGGTACTTGAGGTGCTGAATGCACCATCGCTAGAGCTCGTGGCTTCGGTACTTGAGGTGCTGGAAGCGGCATCGCTAGAACTTGTAACTTCGGTACTTGAGGTGCTGGAAGCACCATCGCTGGAGCTCGTGACTTCGGTACTTGAGGTGCTGGAAGTGGCATCGCTAGAACTTGTAACTTCGGTACTTGAGGTGCTGGATGCACTATCGCTAGAGCTCGTGGCTTCGGTACTTGAGGTGCTTGAAGCGGCATCGCTAGAACTTGTAACTTCGGTACTTGAGGTGCTGGAAGTGGCATCGCTAGAACTTGTAACTTCGGTACTTGAGGTGCTGGAAGCGGCATCGCTAGAGCTCGTGGCTCCGGTACTTAAGCTGCTTGACGCAGCATCGCTAGAACTCGTAGTGGCTGCAACGCTCGAACTTGAGCTGGTCGTTACTGCGTCACTTGAGCTGCTTGACGCAGTATCGCTGGAGCTCGTGTCAGCTGCTTGGCTTGAACTCGAATCTGCAAGGATGAAACTGGTGGATGACTCCTCGCTAGAGCTGCTGCTGCTGCTGCTGTCTTGGATCAAACTTGTCGTACTAGAGTAACTTGAGATCAGTGTGTCAGCCATACTAAAGCTCTCCGTTTCCAACGTATGAGTGTTTTCAACGGCCATGACGGTCGTACTTTCCATGGGAGTGTCCGAGAACATTGCGGTTGTTGAGCTGTCCGTCATCACCATGTTTGAAGAGTCCTCTGTCGTGCTTGAAGTGACTATCTCATACCATGATTCGTCGCTGGCCGTCGTGGAGGTCATATCGGACATCTCCGCGGTCTGGGCCAGCACTCTCGTTGTCCCTAGCAACGCCAGAAATATGGCACCGGTCGTTACGACGGCTCCTGCCCCTACCATAGTCCTGAGCATCCCTTGTTTTCGTCGCATGCTGACTTCTCTCTCTGTATTCTCGTCTCCTCACCCTTCTTCTGTCTGCGTTTCCTGTAACTGTCTATCTGCTCTTGGTTCAGTTTCTGGCAAGATCTTTTCCAGAGAATGTAGGATATGTTTATTTACCTTCCACGTGAAGCAGCCTGGTTTCACTGGTGTCCAGTCAGTTACGCTGTTACCTGAAATGATACGAAAACGTGATGGCGATAAAAACTCAAAGTACGATCTACAGCAAAAAGATTTTATCTACATATGTATATAGTATTCAAGGCAATTGAAAGTGACACACACACACACACACACACACACACACACACACACACACACACACACACACACACACACACACTCGTTGTTCTGTGTGAAAGAGAAAACACAAATGTGGCTGCAAATTGACGTTCTGAGGAGTGACTTTGAGAAAACAAATTTTCAGATGTGGTGAACTTGGTTGATTACGCGCCGTTGTTTCATCGTGACCGATTAATCTGGAGATATTGCAAGTATTCTCGTTATGTTCAAAATTGTTCAGGGTGAAACTGACTACCCTCGCGAATACCTTACATTATGGTTGTTGTCCTTACAAAGCAGAGATGTTCGTGATAATGCATATTGCATTTATCATTTGGTGACTTTAAACGTTTCAGCATTCAATTCCTTGAGACTTTTGCCGGGATGATTTCTTTTGGATGATTGGATGGTCTGACTGTATGATAACAGGAGAGAAAAAGTACACAATTGAGAGAGGTATACAATGATTCGTAGACGGAATGACAGACGGATGGGTGGGTGGGAGTATGTTCGGACGGATGGATGGGTTGGTTGGATTAATAAATGGATGGATGCCTACGTAAAGAAAGCATGATTGGACGTAAGCATGAATAGATGAATGAATGAATGAATGAATGAATGAATGAATGAATGAATGAATGAATGAATGAATGAATGAATGAATGAATGAATGAATGAATGAATGAATGAATGAATGAATGAATGAATGAATGAATGGAGGGACGATATGAATTTCAGATTAAATTGCTTAATGGCAGCATACGGACTAACATGTCCAGGGAAAACAAAAATCCAGTTTCAAAGCATACAATGAGTTTCTATTTTGAACAAGTAAAGGTGTGGAATCACTCATGGGCGTACACTACAGAAGGAAGAAAGGAGGATGAGGAAGTTGAGGAAGGATGGAAACAAAAATGTCCACAAGGATTGTTTGGAAGTTAAGGAATCTCTGGTTTAATGAGAGATAAAATGTGTCGGTCATACCGCTTCCTCAGTTATGGCGGTCTATCTTTCACCTTCTTTAGGATGGATAGGCTTCCTGGCAGTCTGACGTCATGCACCTGTCGTGCCGAGCTTACACAAGTGGTTTGACAGTACTTCATGTTGGAGCCGGAGAGATCCAGAGTGAACTGACATGCGACACGTTTCAGTTTCACTACTTGAAACGCCAGAGGTCAATTGTAGACTCGCTACGGACTATTGTCTCCTGAGGAGAAGAGTTGCGACAATGTATACAATGCATGTGTGTATATGTGTATGCATGTGTGTGTGTGTGCATGAGAGAGAGAGGGAGAGAGAGGGGGGGAACAGACAGACTGACGCACATCCACATCCACAAACACAGACACACAATTACACAGAGTGGGCAGACACACGGATAGAAACAAATAGAAGCACATAGAATCATTGCATGCATAAACTAAAAAGGCACACATATGCAGAAGCACACTCATACACACAGATAGACACATGGATGCATAAAGGAGACACACACACACGCACACACACACACACACACTCACACACACACACACACACACACACACACACACATAGTGTGAGAGAGACAGACAAACAAACAGACAGACAGACAGACAGACAGACAGACAGACAGACAGACAGAGGGACAGACAGACAGACAGACATACAGACAGACAGACAGGCAGACCAACCAGACAGACCAACCAGACAGACCAACCAGACAGACCAACCAGACAGACCAACCAGACAGACCAACCAGACAGACCAACCAGACAGACCAACCAGACAGACCAATCTGACAGACAGACCAACCAGACAGACAGACAGACAGACAGACAGACAGACAGAAAGACAGACAAACCAGACAGACCAACCAGACAGACCAACCAGACAGACCAAGCAGACAGACCAACCAGACAGACCAACCAGACAGACCAAGCAGACAGACCAACCAGACAGACCAAGCAGACAGACCAAGCAGACAGACCAACCAGACAGACCAACCAGACAGACCAACCAGACAGACCAGTCAGACAGACAAACAGACAGACAGACAGACAGACAGACAGACAGACAGACAGACAGACAGACAGACAGACAAACAGACAGACGGACAGACAGACAGACAGACTGAGACGGACAGACAGACAGACGGACGGGTGGGCGGGTGGGCGGACGGACGGACGGACAGCGAGACAGACCGACAGACAGACCGACATAGACGGACAGACGGAAGAACGGACGAACGGACAGACGGACGGTCGGATGGACGGACGGACAGACAGACAGACCGACCGACCGACAGACAGACCGACAGAGACTGACGGACGGACGGACGGACAGACAGACAGACCGACAGAGACGAACGGACGGACAGACAGACAGACCGACAGAGACGGACGGACCGACGGACGGGCGGACGGAATATTGGTGGAGGAGTGAGAAGAGGGAAGTAAGGAAATGGACGATAATCAAGAACGATCCATTTGCAATGGTTAAGCAGCTGCAGGAAGTTAGTCTTTGTCATGATTTTCTGCAGATTATCAAGGAAAAGTGTGGAGACAATTATTCATAATCTTCTGTGTCTGGGTGCAGTATCAATAAAGACCTCACAGTTAAAAGTACTGTCAATTACAGTCAACTCGAAATCCCTTCCACTGATGGGCCACACTAGTGGACTCGTCCGAGGAAAGGGGTGCGGACCCCGCTCCGCTGGCGGGCCACGGCATCTGATTGGCTGCGTTTTTACGTAGGCGTTTATGCTCGAAACAGCCGAATCGCCTTGACGACTGCTGCAAATATGATATTCATCGCAACCCAATTCAGCTGAAAGCGCATTGGGTATACCAGTTTGTCAATTATTCACACTTTATAGTCATTCTGTGGGTGGAATAACCGTCCAAGATTGCGTATGTGAGCTTGCAAGCACATAATAATTTGGTTATAATTCTGTGTAGGAGTCACTGCGAATTAAACAACCAACATTGCACCCCTTCCCTTGAACGATTCCACTAGTGTGGCCCATTATTGAAAGGGATTCTGAGGGCGCTTTCCACTGGGGGCAAATTTAATTAGGTCAATTTTTTCACGTCAACTATTCATTCTTGATACCTTTTGACAGGTCGTCTCTTTAAGTCGTGAAAATATAGTTTTGAGCAATCAGAAGCACAAACAACCACAGAGAGAAAGAAAGGAAAATAAAATATTAGAATAACAAAAGACTGAAACGGCGGAAAGAAAGGATGCACAAAAAGGCCAAGCAGCTAACTGGAGGAGCTTCAGAGAGACAAACCTCCTGAACACTGTTAGAGGACAAAGTATAAAAAGAACAACACACAGTTTCTGAACAGTTTTGTGATATATGCGGAATAAAGCTGCACCAATACAGAATTTTTTTGCGAACCAGACCACACGGGAACGCATCAACAGAGTCACACAATGTCAAAGAACGTCCTGCAGATGAAGAAATATTGTCATCATCCCTTAGCTATCATGGTTGATAAGTGCACAAAACTTTTGAAGACACTTCTTACTGTGCTTTGTATCTTATTCTTTTATTCGGTTCATTTGGGTGAGCATCGTTGTTTTGTGTTTATGGTGAGAATTTGCGCTTGCAGCGATTTCATGGAGTGCTTTGGAAGGACTCACGCATCACCCGATTTGACGAAGTGAACATGAGAACTACAGCGTATTAGGGTGTTTGACGATGCAACGTGTTTCTTATTACATAAGGTAATGTCAGCTTCAAGCGCGCTT
The DNA here is from genome assembly GCA_034096865.1 of Theodoxus fluviatilis. NCBI lineage: Eukaryota > Metazoa > Mollusca > Gastropoda > Cycloneritida > Neritidae > Theodoxus > Theodoxus fluviatilis. The sequence continues at coordinate 19,634 of JAWQFJ010027323.1, forward strand.
TTATGTACATTTTTGGTTTTCTTCACAACTCTGTGACTTGCTTCCCTGTGGGCTTCTGTACTGAAATGTTTAAATGATTGTGTTTGTCGCTGAGTTAATTTTTGGTTATGCATTGTTGTTATTGATTTGTTTTAACCAGTTACGATTGAAGTGTAGAGTGTGGCTTATCGAGGTCTGATGGTCTAAAATGCATCATACTGGAGTAGATACAATGAATAACAATGTCGTGTTGTAGTTTTCCAGGCTATTTCCGGGGGAATCGTGAAATATGATGAACAGACGGCAATTTCAATGCAGACCCTGTGCCATAGGTACGTGAGACGTGTAACTATACCGCTGTACCATAATTGCACAAACCATCTCGTGTCATCAGTATCCTAGTCATTAGTGAAACGGGTCTTTTGTTTGGGGCTGGTTAGTACATCAGATAGGTTTCCAGATATGCTGCTGTATTCAAAACGCAGCATCAATGATCAACACGATTTTGTTGGGAGCACAGGTGTAAACATCAATAGCTTGTTCATTGTTGGTGCGTACGAACGCACTAAATGATAAAAGAATCGATCAAATGAGATAAATGAATTATTCATGGGATAAAGCAAGAGTAAATAACAGTGGGTGCAGAACTGCAATGTCGATTACTCACAAGAAGATTCAGTACGTTGTAAATATATTGCGCTTGATACAACATTAGATAAAACAGTCCACGTCTATCATTTCAAACAGCTGGAAAATTCATTTCAGAAACAAAACTAATGCTAGACATGAAATCAATCAATAGTTTCATCTAAGAGTTTCATGTTCTGAGTGAATCTGAAAACTGACACTGAAATGATATATATGGGTTGCGAAATCTGGAAATGGGTTATTGTCTTACCGTTTGGGGTGACTGTACGACACGCGCCCACTCATATATAAACGTTGAGTCTTATACCCAATGTGAAACTGGGAAGATTACAGCGATTCAAGATCAGAATCTGCGTCGAGATGATTCGACGGCGTCAGAGTTGGCTGGAATTGCCAGCTTCACTGCCAACAACTGCGGTCCTAGTCTCTCAGCTGGCTGCCTCATCTGGCGCGGCTCGCTCACCTGTAATCAAGGCAGCCAGGCCCCAGTAGCAGGGGATAGCGGGAAGATGCACGTGACCCACAGGGAGAGCATCTCCGCTCTCTGATTGGACAGCATCACTGACGTCACTGAAAGCAAAAATCGATCCACGAAACGCCTGCCTGGCAACAAATGCAGCTATGCGAAAACAGCCGCCATATCAGTCGGCTGCCAGGAGAGAGAGAGAGAGAGAGAGAGAGAGAGAGAGAGAGAGAGAGAGAGAGAGAGAGAGAGAGAGAGAGAGAGGGGGAGGGGGGGGAGGGGGGGATTGTAAGATAGTACGCAAGGAGCGATATCTGGGTGTGGTGGCAACGTGCGGGGACAAGCGTGACACTAGCCCTGCGTTCCGTTGCACTCTGCTTCATCTCTGCTACGATGTAGCAGCCTCAAGAGTTTTGATTGATTGACTTTATTTAATAACTTTAAAAGCACATGATCATTAAAATTATAGGGTGTTGGAGGCCCTAGGAGAATACACAAATCTCCAAAATTATTTAACACTCAAATGTATCTCTCTTCATCGAAGAAACGACTTAATAAAAGCATTAGGGTCGAAAATCATTCATACACAATCTTTGGTGACGTTTCACCCAGTGACAGAGGTCAACCTCCTGTCAAGGTCGCGCAGCAGATAGAGCATCTCAGAAGACGCTCTAAATGCTTCACACTAGAGTGCGCCACTTGCTGTGCCTAGCAACGATGAAACTACAGAACCCGTAGCCGCTTTTAATTGGCTCATTCTAAACAGAACTAATTGGAAGGCACTCCATAGACTTGCCCAGTAAACATGCTTCGAATCATGGAGTTTACATACCTTGGAAGTGGCAAACGTGCCGATCGCTTTCAAATTTCGAAGAAATGAATGTTTTCGTGCTCTCATCACCGAGGCAGAGTGGGCTGTATGTCTTGGTTTGATATCTGTAGTAAACGTCGGCATTTATACCCATGCGTGTAACGACGTAGCAGACGACACACACTTTGGAATTCCCTTGACCTTCCTCTATGACTGTGATGGTTACCTCCCTTTTATTTTTAATTAATTGTCGACCCTAATGCTTTTATGAAGTTGTCTATTCGATTAAAAGGGATATAACTGAATGTGAAATCATTTTGGGGGTTCATGTATCCAAAGAGGGCCTCCAAAACCGTCTACTTTTAATGGTAACGTGCTTTTAAAGTAATTAAAGAAACCGACCAATCGAAACTCCTGAGCCTGCTACATCGTAGCAAAGATGAAGCAGAGTACAATGGAACGCAGGGTAGGGTTTAGAGAGAAAAGGCAAGACAGAGTGGCAGTCGCTTTGAGAACAGGGGCGCGTTATTAGCCTACCTAGATGGCATTTAATAGGCCGGTGTCAACCTGTGTCAAACATTTGACTCCCTTGACATCTGCTTTTATAATGCTGACACATGTGTTAACACCGACCTATTTCTAGCAAGATCTTGCAAGGTTCCTAGCGTAGGCAACGCGTCCCAGCATCCCCTGTGGGCTGGGTTTAAGAATAGACTCACCCACGCCTCCCTACGCAAGTCGTACATAACCCCCACCCCCCACCCCACCACTCCCACCTCCCACCCCCCCAAAAAACACACAACAAAACAAAAACAGAAGACATTTACTTGACTCGCTCTTACGCTAAGCAGCTCTAGTGATCTTTCACGATCCATAACCCTTCGATAGCCTACAAAGCCTAATAGGCGGCAAAGCTCCATTCATTCATTCATTCATTCATTCATTCATTCATTCATTATTCATTCATTCATTCATTCATTCATTCATTCATTCATTCATTCATTATTCATTACTCATTATTCATTATTCATTCATTCATTCATTCATTCATTCATCCATTCATTCGTTCGTTCGTTTGTTCGTTTGTTCGTTCGTTCGTTTGTTTATTTATTTACTCCGACCAGTAGGTACAGCGTTCCATGTATTTGAAAGTGATGATGTCGAGATTGCTGAATGCACACACAGAGAGGCACTGTCAACACACACGACTAACCTAATACAAGGGCCGTATAAATCCATACAAATAAACAAGTTTTTAGGGGGGAATTCAGCAGGCAAACAATTCATGCTTGCCCAGCCATAGCAATGTTGAACCATTTCGTAGCACTAGGACACACAAGAATCTCAACTGATTCAGTTGCAAAATAAATGATTTCTTCAATGCCTGTTAGGGGAGGTTGAGTATGGGATAGTGAACCCCATTGCACCCACTTATAGGTGAATCGCGCTCACAGAGTATTTTCATGAAGCTACGCCTTATTGTAGCAATCTATCGTTAGCGTGTGCCATCTGGTCCTTGTGACTTTAACAGACTTATTATGACATGGCTGGGAAACCTGAACTGTCTACAGGCAGTCACAGCAGTTTCACATTCACTCCCTGCGGTCGACCATGCGGATACGCTGACAGGATAGAGTCTCCAACCAGAAAGTCCCAGACTGTGCCCAGTCGACAAGTGTCGAAGCCAAGATCCAGCAGAGTCGGTCTCACTGGGCTGCTCATGCCATTCTTATGACGAGTCCAGGACTCCCAGGCAACGGTTTTATGGAGAACTCATACTGGGCAACTGCAACCAGGAACGGCCAAGAAAGAGGTACAAAGACAAACCTCAAGGCTAAACCTCGTGGGCAGATCCTCCTCAAGAAAGGGTGGGAAAGGCTGAAAAACCTTGAAATGTTTCGAAAAGAATTCAAATTGCTGCTCTCTTCGAGTGTCGAGTTTCACTAAAGGGGGAAAAAGTTCAAAATGAACATTCCCCATTTTTACTTGTCGCCTTTCCAAAAAGATGTAGATCTGTCGTCTGCACGAGATCGAAAATGAAAAGAAAAAAGAGTACTACACGTGGTGGTCAAACAAAGAAGAACACTCCAGGGCCATGTACTAATGGCTAATTTCTTCCCTGGAAAAATTTGGTTGAACAATTTCCCACCTTTGTCGAGTTTTGTTGTGAGTAATTTTTAAAATATATTTTGCAACGCATCGGAAAGGGGAAAAACAATCACTATGCAATGGGATCAAACACAGAGGAACGCCCCAGTGCCATCTTTCTGTGAAGAACAATATGTGAATGCCACAAAGCTTGAACAAACTGTCTGCGCACCTCTGTGGTTTCTATGCATCGCGCCACAGTGTCAGGCGAAGTCACGGTAAAGATAGGTTTTGTCGCATACACTGCCATGACCTCTCTGGCCTGGAGTTTCGCCTGGTTAGTTATTCACCCTGTAGACGTCGCAGGCTTTGCTTGGATTGCGATAAAGGGATTTCAAAAGAAATGTTTGTTGTTGTGATGACAGCAGCGCCACGGAAAGTGTTGCTGCATTAATTATGAACTGATTGTCTCAGACCATGGAGCAAAGAACATGCTACGCAATAACCATGTGACGGATGCATCGAACACATTGGCGCCTTGTCGAAGTCTGCAACGGGGGATGAGTACGGCGTGATTGGATGAAAATTAATAACATGCAGGTATAAGCAGATTCAAAGCCTCCCTGCTGTGCCTGTAAACATGATTTTTTTTAATTACTCCCACAGCATGTGCGTCTCTCTCTCTCTCTCTCTCTCTCTCTCTCTCTCTCTCTCTCTCTCTCTCCCTCCCTCCCTCCTTCTCTCCCCCCCCCCTCTCTCTCTCTCTCTCTCTCTCTCTCTCTCTCTCTCTCTCTCTCTCCCCCTCCCTCCCTCCCCCCCCTCTCTCCCTCCCTCCCTCCCTCCCCCCCCTCTCTCTCAGTCTGTCTCTCTCTCAGTCCTCCTCTCTCTGAGTCTGTCATTATCCGTTTGTTTTCCACTGCTGTTTTCGTCAATGTGTGTTTATAGACATATACGGGCGGGAGTGTGTGTATCTCTGTGTGCGCGCGTGCGTGTGTGCGTGTGTGTCTGTCTACCTCTGTGCCTGCCTGTGTGACTCTCTATCCTTCTCTTTGTGTGTCTGGTGTACGTCTTTGCGTTTGTGTGTGTGTGTGTGTGTGTGTGTGTGTGTGCCCGCGCGCGCGCGAGTGTGTGCACGCGTGCGCATGTGTGTATTTGTGTGTGCGCGTGTTTGTATGTGTGTGTGTGCGCGTGTGTGCATTTGTGTGTGCGCGCGTGTGTGTGTGTGTGCCTGTGCGTGTCTATCTCTATGTGTGCATATATGTGTTTTCGTGTCTGCCTGTGTGTGTGCATATGTCTTTCCGTCCGCCCGCCCGTCCGCCCGTCCGCCCGTCCGTCCGCCCGTCCGTCCGTCCGTCCGTCCGTCTGTCTGTCTGTCTGTCTGTCTGTCTGTCTGTCTGTCTGTCTGTCTGTCTGTCTGTCTGTCTGTCTGTCTGTCTGTCTGTCTGTCTGTCTGTCGGTCTGTCTGTCTGTCTGTCTGTCTGTCTGTCTGTCTGTCTGTCTGTCTGTCTGTCTGTCTGTCGTATGTGAACAAGCATGAATGCGCACTTGTGCGTAACCGCACACATAATCTGCCTGCATTCTTGCAAGTGCGCACGCGCATTTGTACGTAACCTCATACATTCTAGGCAAAACTACGTGTACCAAAGAGCATCATAAATCGACTGAATGTGAGATTTTATGTCCGCTTCTCTGTCTCTCGCAACGAGGAAGACTTTTCAAGCGACCATAGTTATCTACTCACACTCGCTAATTAACAGAAGAGCGTAATCGACTATAACCTGTGCTGTGCTCGAAAGGTGATTTAATCAAAGGTAAGACCGAAAGGAGAGAAAGTCGTACTGTGCAAAATGTGCCCGGGCACCACGAAACGTGTCATTAATCGCACTGGTCATTAATTTTCAGATCTGTAATTTGGGGTCATCCGGGTGCATTTTCTGTTTGGGTATTTTCTGTCTCTGTTAGCCCTGTAGATGCCATCTGTTGCCGATGTATTATTCTAAGCAGCGTATGATGATGTGAAAAAATAACTTTTATTAGCCCATCTCCGTCTAACAAAGGATCATTAGGATTTAATTAACCCAACTAAGGCTTTTTCCTCGGCGCGTTGGTTTCTACTCATACCGGCGTATCGTACATCACTGCAAACATCGTTCTCTCTCATTTCTTCTTGTGGTGGAATTTTCCACGTCGCTTCGTTTGTCTGACAACAGAAAGCAAAACCGTTCTGTAAACAGTAATTTGAAGTTGAGCCGTACTTATGCTTGTGTAGCAATTTTCTCAAACTTTGCATTTCATTGCAATGTTTATTCAAATAGTTGGAACTTCCAGAACGTTTAAGATACAAACATTGTTTGGTACCATCGGCATGTTTTAAATCTCAACTTTAAAATGTTACCGATGACTGCGAGTCAAAAACTAACTCGTAACCTGTTTGTGGTGCTCAGACGTTGGTTCTCACTAGTACGGGTATATATGTGTGCAACGGTTTTGTGATTCTCTTAAATGACTCACCATGCCTTTGAGTGACAATGATAAACTCGAGATCCATTTTGTGTGTTTTTGTTTTCTTAACAACATCGATCCGTTTCAAGCATCGGTGTTCTCTTCTCAATGACAACTTCAAAGAAATCGTGTAAATGGGAATACAAGTATGCAGAGCAGTTTTTTTTGTCCATTTGTTTTTGCATACATGCCGTGTCTATTATGGTTTGTTGATTCGCTGGGTGATGCGCCGACGGCTCTTAATTAGAGCTGGCGGTACTTACCGGTAATACCGGTAAAACCGGTGCCCATTGACATGATACGCTGTACCGGTACGGCCAACTGTACCAGTACATACCGCAAGGGACATAACTGTCATAGGTCACAACCATACCATGAAGAATTGAACTGTATGTGCGATTCTGTTTTCTGCTTGTGCTGAATCAATACAACTGCACTTGAATATGACGTTGAGTTTCCAAACTCCAGTGCTTTGGTTCTTTTTAAAATGTTGAAATGTCTGATTGGAAGCAAAGATGCTTGACTTTGATTTTCTTTTGAATATGCTTTTGTATTACGCAAGAAAACTGGAAAATTTCGTTATTTTACTGCTTCTTATTTTTTTAAATAAAGAAAAGAAAAACAAATGTGTAGGTTTAACTCTTTCCATACGGAGTTCTTTTTTTTCCTTGCAAAAAACAACTACGACATCCATCATTCAGAGCTGTATTGTACCTCATCAGTACCTCAAACATGTATCTTGCAGCATATCAATTGAACGGCAATTAAATACTCTATCAGAAAGTGGAATTAAAGTTAAATATCATGCATAATATGTTAGACAATGAGACTGAAATAACAAGGTTAGGACCAAAAATAGTGACAATTAATTAAGCACATCAATAACTTACTTAGAGCTATCACAACATCCATCTGGTTGATTTGTGTCATCTTCTCAGTACACAATATACATCCACTTGGAAAGGTCCAAATTTGAAGTAAATTTGTCCAACAGGTCTTAAGTTGTTAAATTCACAGTAATCCCACTTCCCATCATATAAAACTCTCTCTGCGCAGAGTTTCTGTTTTGCTTGAAAAAAGCACGCGCACCATTAATCAATTTGGAATTACTGTGCCTCATCAGTTCTTCAAACATGTATATCGCAGCATATCAATTGAAAAGCAATTAAATAATAATCTATCTGATGGTGAAATAAAATATGAAATATCGTGCATAGTATGTTAGAAAATAGACTAAAACAACAAAGATTTATTTTAAAAAGACAATTAGTGAAGCACATCAATAACTCACTTGGAGCTATCACAACATCCATCTGGTTGATCTGTGTCATCTCCTCAGTACACAATATACATTCACTTGGAAAGGTCCAAATTTGAAGCAAATGTGTCCAACAGGTCTTGAGTTGTTAAATTCACAGTAATCCCACTGACTATCAGAGAAAATAGGCACAAAAACACAAGGTGATGAAAAGGTCTTTCACTTCTTACTGTATATACTTTGCACAAAGGAACTGGTGACATATCATTTCTTGTGGTATGTCTCAAAGCAGTCCTTAGGATGTAGATGAGGGTGGTCTGAGCATCCTAGGCAGATGAAGTGTGTCCTCTTTCTCTCAGATGGTGTGGAGCAGACGACACAGTTGCGGTCCCGTTGGTCATATGAGATGATGTGTCTGACATCTCGATGGGGCTCCATGGGGTTGGGTGCAGATGGTCTTCCATGTTTCCTCCTCTCTCCTGGCAAACTGACAGCAGCACTCTCTGTGAGTTGTCTCAGGAGACCTTGCTTGAATTTCTTCAGGGGATAGGGTTTGGCTTTCTCCTCCCTGGTCAAGCTGTAGATAATGAATGCATTGACTTGGGTGATTTCAAGCAGCCAGAAGAAAAGTTTTTTTCCACCACTTGATGGTTTTCCTGTCAAAGGAGCTGTAGTATGTCACTTTTTGGTCCATCATGTCACAGCCATTCATGTTCTGATTGTAGATGTGAATCATCGTTGGCTTGTGGACATCTTTCACAGTTGTTGTGCTGACCTCTGCATCAGTGGAGACCATGAGGACAGGCTTCTTGGCTTTCTTGTCTCTGAACGCCACACAGAGCATGGAGTCATCTCTGTTCATAAACCACTCCATTTCTCTGTGGTTCAGGCAGAGTTGCTTCAGTTGGGGAGGAAATCCAACTCGGTTCACATTCAGGGTACCAGTGTAGTACAACCGTCTCTCTTGCAGGTAGTTGATGAGATTCTTGGTAGTGTAGTACCTGTCAGCATAGATCTTGTGCCCTGTCCCCACATGCTGCAGCAGTGTATCAAAAACTTGCACTGCATGGCCAGAAGACTGGTCATCCTCAGGATTGTAGAAGGTGTCAGATCCAAAGGCAAAGTATGTGAGGATGTTTGTCACACAACCCGTGGCAGAATCACACAACCCAAATGTCTTGATGTGATACTTTTTGGGTTTTGCAGCATTGTATTGCTTGAATTTCCATCTGCCTTTGAACCCAACAACCATCTCATCAATAGATAGTTCCCTGAAAGGATAGAAGGCAGCACGGAACTTCGTCAAGAGCTTGTTCATGAACGGTTCAATTTTGTCTTTGCCTTCTGCATCTTCATCCCCTGCATGTAGCATGGTGTGATAGATTTATTGGAATATATCCCTGGAGAACATGGCATGATACCATGGGGTGTACAGTTCAGGAGCCATTGACCAGTAATCTGAAATCTCTGGGCGCCTATCTATCTCCATGCTTATGACCACAACCACAAACTTATTCAGTTCCTGTGAAGTGATCTCCACCCATTCCCTGTGGGTGGGGTCAGGCTGGGGAGGAGGAAAATCTCGGATCCTTTTTTCGAGCATAGTTGTTGATGGCAGCAATGAGAAACTCCTTCGCTTCATCATCAGAAAGCTTCGAAAAACAGTCGATGGCTGTAGATGAGGAGTCGATACCAAGATTTAGAGAAACGCCAGGCTCACGATTGGGATGGTTACTTGCCTCCACTCATCGGTTGCGCGCAGCTGACCTCTCTATGTCGGTCGAGGTGCAGATGTCGAAGCAGGCAGATCTGTGGACATTCTCAAGCGTTTTCCTCTGCCTTTTCCTTTGCTTGTATAAGTTAGAGGATCACTGCGCCGTGTTTCTCGAGGAGGAAATGACCCTTCCGCATGAGACTCCGAGCTAGATGACTGAACTCTGGAGATTGATTCCGCTTCCAATAATTGGCCGGAGACGCGTTGTCGTCACTTCCGGAGGTTTTTGTAGAAGCCACGTGCTTTCAGCCATGTTGGTAGGAGGCCAGCGCTGTCTGCTAAGCTGTGCTACGAGAGACGTGCAACCATGCCTTCTTGCTGCGTGAAAAATTGTTTTAACAATCAACAAAAAGAAAAATTAGGAAGAGTCAAACGCTCCTACTTCTTTATACCATCAGAGAAAACCAATCAAGGTCCGATTGTGCAAAGGGTGACCGAAGCTAGACGAAGAGGATGGAAAAAGAAGATTTACAGAATAGATCTGACCTTTCGAGACAAACACCCGGCGAGAGTCAGCAGACATCTCCCACGAATTCTGCTACGAAGAATCGATAGACTTCCAAAAATCTATAATTCTTTAACTCTTTTAACGTGTACGACGATGTTCATAGTACAACAATTAAATATGTTCATGGCACTATTCCGGATCAAGTTGGTCCTTCGTCAGCTGGGATGGATGGATGGGTGGGTGGATGGGTGGATGGATGGATGGAGCCTTTGTAGGGTACGTAAGGCCACCGAGCACAACAACCACTAGAATAGTTCCGAGTCAGCGCAAATCAAGTCACGATGCCCCTAGTTATTCACCTCTTACGAATCGCGAAGGGAGACCCGGTGGGTCACTTTTTACATTCCCTCATTCTAGTAAACTAGAGACTTCGCCTACTGGCAAAAGCTTTTAGACACTTCAGAGCGTTTGCTATCTCAGTCCTTGTCATGGGCGAGATTAACTCCCTGTTGTCAAAGTAACTGACACTTTCAGATTGTATGTAACCATCGAGGTCGAAAGATGGCAACCAAGAAAACATACTCTTAAAGTGATCATATAATGTTTGTAAAGGAATGTTACAAGGAGCTCGATAATTTTGTGCCTAGATTTTTAACTTGTCTCCAGAATTTTGCACTGTTTCTGATATTCGTAGCCAGTGTATTACTCACATTCATTCTGTACTCTTCTTTTTATCCCTAATGATCAATTTGTATTTGTTCCTGGACCAAATATATGTCTTTCTATCTTCATCTGACTTAGTATTCAAGAACATCCGTAAATGTCGGAGAGAGAGAGAGAGAGAGAGAGAGAGAGAGAGAGAGAGAGAGAGAGAGAGAGAGAGAGAGAGAGAGAGAGAGAGAGAGAGAGAGAGAGAGAGAGAGAGAGAGAGGGAGAGAGAGAGAGGAGAGGAGAGAGGGGGGGGAGGGAGGGATGAGAGGAGAGAGGGAGGGAGGAGAGAGAGGAGGAGAGAGGGAGGGAGGGAGGGAGGGAGGGAGGGAGGGAGAGAGAGAGAGAGAGAGAGAGAGAGAGAGAGAGAGAGAGAGAGAGAGGAGGAACAGATACAGATGAACATGATTAAGAACAGACAGAATTTACAAGCAAAAACAGACGAAGTGTACACGAGAGCTACAGGGCGGACCCCTCTATGTGCACGTGTACCCATACCAGTCTTTTTCAGTGCATAGCGATACAGGAAGAACAATAATGAATGATAGAAGGAAAAGGTGATGGACAACAGCAGGATCAGGCTGAACTTGAGCACACAAAGCGTGAGAGAAGCAAGGAAAACTTTTCCTTGCCACCGAAGAAATAAGAACGACGACAACAGTGACAAAGAGAAAGAGGTTGAGGTGATGATGATGAGACCGTTGTTCTGAATACGGCGTCGCTAAGAAAAACAACACTTCTATTTTAAAATGTGGTTGCCATGACTACCTTTTCACGCATGCTACCCGTTTCCATTAATCGAATCTTACCTCCACTTGAAGATTTTGAGCAACGACCCAAAATAGGTGGATGAGATACATTGTCAATGTTGCGATATTCATTCCGGGTGACCCATAAATCATCTATCTCTTAGGATCTGCAAGGAACAAATCGAATTTTACAGTAAAGCATGCAAAAACTTGCTTCTAAAGGACCTCCTCTATTCAATATTGATGGAGAAATGGGGAAAAAAGTATATTCGAGCACCCTATTGTCCCAAGAGGGCAGCATCTTCAACAACGAGTAACTCACCATGTGTTACTCCGATTCTAAAGTCTTCATCATCGGAAAGAGCATTCAAAGCTCTGTCAGAATCTGTCTTTACTTTCAATGACAAAAGTGGATGTAAGACTCAAAGTGTAGGGACGAGTTTCTCATCCGATTACGACTTTTCGACAAGAGTGCTCTGTCGCTCAGTGGTTTGGAGTGTGTGACGTGGAGAGAGATGCTGTCAAGATGCATTCACAAACCCCCCACTGTTGCACACTCTGCCACAAGAGGCAGTTACCTCAATACTATTGGGAGGGATAGGAGATAACCAAATCGCTCATCACTTCAGAATGGTACTTATGCACACCTACAGCACTCATCGCTGACTTTGAATGGAGAATGACTTGCAGACGACCTATATTTCATGTGTATCGCAAACTCTCCATTAAGTTTCTCGTGTTATCTTTTATTTCTTGTGACAGGGCTATTTCACAAAGTCTCTGAAGTCAAGCATTCGTCTAGTCTGAGTGAGCTGCCGTCAGCCTCTCAGCCTGGATGTGGAGTATCTGAGCATATCACGTTGTATCTGTCTCGCGTGGAGTGACACTCAACACTATCAACAGGCCATCTTTTAAAGTGTAGTTCCTCTCTACAATGGCTCAACACTCCATGCAGACGCAAGCAAGGGCAGGGAACTCGTGGACAGGGCCAAGCCACAGGAATTAGCAAGCAAGCTAGGGCGTCTTATCGAAGCATCACCTGACTGATAGCATCGATGAGGTGATCAAAGACTGAGACGACTACGAGAATGAAAATAATCCCTGGGAGGAGGGGGTAGGGGTGGGGTGGGGGTGCTACATAATCGGGACAATAATGACAGACACCACTGTGAGAGGTTGTCAACGAAGGAAGGAAAGGAATGCGAACCCAGAGTTCTCACACTTGAATGGGTTTGAATGGATCTACCTCCGTGACAAAGCAAAAAAGCCTCCAAGATGTCTGACAGAGGGCCACAGGAGGGGCACAAAGGGTTTCCTGTCCTGACGACCAATATATCAAAGACTTATGCTGTCAGATTCTAGCAGCGTGTCTGATTTTTAGGGCTCTGCGTGAATGTGTGTGTGTGTGTGTGTGTGTGTGCATGTGTGTGTGTGTGCGTACATGTGTGTATGTGTGTGTTTGTGTGTGTGTTTCTGTATGTGTGTGTGTGTGTGTGTGTGTGTGAGAGAGAGAGAGAGAGAGAGAGAGAGAGAGAGAGAGAGAGAGAGAGAGAGAGAGAGAGAGAGAGAGAGAGAGCATGCATTTGCAAACAATCCAGCAAGTGAAAAAAGAGCAAAATATCTGGTTTGTCAGTAATTCAGTCCTTCGATCTCTCCATTCCAATACTGATAGTTTACGAAAAACTCGATTGGTTTATCTACAGGACCAACGCGACCACCGATCTCAAACCAGTGGACTGAATTTCAGGCTCCATGCTCCATGGTTAATTCATACAGGTGGCACGTATTAGTGTGTTTATCGTCACGGTCCATTACGAACTATCAGCCACCATTCTATAGGATTTCAACGCGACTTGCACCACATGCAATCAAGAACAGTTTACACTGTACGCCGCATCATGGCCACCGCGCCTCATTACTTCTCTAGCCCTAGCGATCCATCCTTTGCGTCAGGCAGAGATTCTCTACGTCATACCACGCTGACGTCCCCATGGCAACGGAATCTGTATGCGACCTCTTCAGAGCCCACCACGAACACCCGCAACCCCTGATGTAACTTGGCACAACACCGGAAAAAAGAGAGCGGATCTAGTATCCACACAATACGTTGTTCTCTTTACCTATCTCCAGCCCTGCCGTGCAAAATCATGGCCGTCTGACCAGTCGAGTGGAAAGTCACGTGATACACCCGACATTTGAGAGAGGGTGGGGGAAAAATATTCCAGCACAGCCCCCCACCCACCCACCCACCCCTTCCTCGAAGGAGCACGACTGGTGTCTTTTGTCGATGCGACAATGGTTCGTTTCTCGTGCATTGACTCTGACGCAGATACTCTGTACACCTGAGAGGCGACGAAAATAGGAACTTGCCTGTCAGGACGCGATAAACAACATCAGCCATGCCTCAGGTGTCAAAAGCCTGAAGAACTGGAGATTACAGAGGTGTGGCCAGGTGTAGAACAAGAACGAAACAACGACGCAGTGTGTATTCAAACGTCGACGCCATTTTCTTCGATGGGGTTTCCGAATGGGCCCCAGCAGTAATTAGAGACGGGGTAGTGTTTGGTCTGGCTCTATGCTTCACGACGCCAAAGTGTGTCTTCTTCTCAAGATGTTGTTTCCACCCATTGATGCTGTGTGACTGCAGAAGACTGAGTAATGTGAACACGTGTCTGTCTGTCTGTCTGTCTGTCTGTCTGTCTGTCTGTCTGTCTGTCTGTCTGTCTGTCTGTCTGTCTGTCTGTCTGTCTGTCTGCCTGCCTGCCTGCCTGCTTGCCTGTCTGTCTGTCTGTCTGTCTGTCTGTCTGTCTGTCTGTCTGTCTGTCTGTCTAGCTATCTATCTATTCAGATGATCTCACTGCTGTCGCACTGAGCTGACAGTTGTCAAAGGCATCTACTAAAATCTTTGTCATTGTTGATCATATTCTTAATATACCTTACCAACTGTTGTACATAGATTAGCTACTGTGTATTTTTGTCTTATCTATCCATGTTTTCATTTCTTTATGAGCAAGGACAATTTGTAAGATAGGCAGAAATGCCAAAAATTTCATCCTTGATAAATAATCAATCAATCAATCTCTCTCTCTCTCCCTCACTCGCTCGCTCTGAGTGTGTGTGTGTGTGTGTGTGTGTGTGTGTGTGTGTGTGTGTGTGTGTGTGTGTGTGTGTGTTTGTGTGTGTGTGTGCGCGCGCCTCATTTGTATACTGATTTCCTGGCATCACCAATGCCATCTCAACTCTGAGATTCATCCCTGCGGTAATCAGCTGATGTTCCTTGCCTGTGTCCAGGCAGGGGCAGTGGAGGCTCTAACACCACACAGCAGGAGTTGTATTGCAGAGTGTATTGTCACGTCAGCAGGAGTTGTATTGCAGAGTGTATTGTCACAGCAGCAGGAGTTGTATTCCAGATTGTATTGTCACGTCAGCAGGAGTTGTATTGCAGTGTATTGTCACGTCAGCAGGAGTTGTATTGCAGTGTATTGTCATGTCAGTCACTGCGGCTTGGCGATCTCCGCTCCCCCTCTGCAAATCAACTTCCTTCAATTGTCGTCTGTGTGTGTGTGTGTTTGTGTATCTGTGTATCTGTCTGTGTGACTGTATGTCTGTGTTCCTGCCTGCCTGCCTGTCTGTCTGTCTGTCTGTCTGTCTGCCTGCCTGCCTGCCTGCCTGCCTGCCTGCCTGCCTGCTTGCCTGTCTGCCTGTCTTGTTGTTTTCCTCCTCCTCCTCCTCTTCCTCCTCCTCCTCCTCCTCCTCCTCCTCCTCCTCCTCCTCCTCCTCCTCCTCCTCCTCCTCCTCCTCCTCCTCCTCCTCCTCCTCCTCCTCCTCCTCCTCCTCCTCCTCCTCCTCCTCTCCTCCTCCTCTTCCTCCTCCTCCTCCTTCTCCTCCTCCTCCTACTCCTACTCCCCTCCCCCTACCTCCTCCTCCCCGCCCTATCCTTCATTTTCTTCAATGCCCTTTGTTTCATTCAAATCTATGAAGAAATATTTCTTTACCGTCATTTTCCATGCTACATGCTCCCTGACAAGCCGCGCCCAGCAGATGTCCATTTCTCTATCTTTATTGTTCTTGATGCACACTCTACCCACGGAGCTTCAGACATCTCTATCTGTCTCGTGTCACAATTTCCCCCTGAAGGTTGGGGGTGAGAACAGATCTACCGCGTCTTCCTACGTGTCACAGTTTCCCCCTGAAGGTTGGGGGTGAGAACAGATCTACCGCGTCTTCCTACGTGATCCCTAAGAGACAAAATATTTGGGAAATTGTGTCTTTAACTTGCTCTTTCTCTTACCAGCTCTGATGATTTTTCGTGATCAATGGGCTTACATAGCCCCCAAAGGCTGACAGGAATTAAATCTCCATCCATCCATCCATCCATCTATGCATCCATTCGTCCGTCCATCCATTCATCCATCCATCCATCCATCCATCCTCATCATCCATCCATCCATCCATTCATCCATTCGTCCGTCCATCCATCCATCCATCCATCAGCCAGCCAGCCAGCCAGCCAGCCAGCCATTCAGCCAGCCATTCATCCATCCACCCATCCATCCATCCATCCATCCATGCATGCATCCATCCACCCATCCATCCATGCATGCAACCATCCATCCATCCATTCATCATCCATCCATCCATCCATCCATCCATCCATCGTGTAAAAGTTACGTGCATGCACCATTCAAACGCACCTGCTTGGACTTGAATTATTTTTCATTCCGCAATGGCTTAACTCACATCTGAAGCAGGCTTTCAGGCGTTACTTTGAAGGCCACGTGCTGCAGATAGTCAGTTTGGGTCCGCATAGTTATCTAAGGGAGAGTCTGATTACTGAAGTACGTGCTGGTGTAACGCGAGTTTCCACACTACCCCGCCCCCCACCCCTGACTTCCCCCCACCATTAACCTTCCCCCACCCCTAACCTCCCTCCACCCCTAACCTCCCCCCACCCCTAACCTCCCTCCACCCCTAATCTCCCTCCACCTCTAACCTTCCCCCAACCCCGAACCTCCCCCCACCCCTAACCTCCCCCTTCCGTGTAGAGTGCCTGTCTCCCTTTCATCCCTGTAAATGACACGCGATCTTTATCTGTTGCTCGTGACTTTTTCACATTCACTGTAGTTTTCAGGTTGTCAGGCATTGAGCCTGTGTTTCTCTCCTATTGACCTTTCTTTAAAATTATGTCTTTCTCTGTCTCTCGGTTTATCTCTCTCTGTCTCTGTCTCTGTCTCTGTCTGTTTGTCTCTCTCTCTGTCTCTCTGTCTCTGTCTCTCTCTGTCTCTCTCTGTCTCTCTCTCTCTCTCTCTCTCTCTCTCTCTCTCTCTCCTCTCTCTCTCTCTCTCTCCCTCTCTCTCTCCCTCTCTCTCTCTCCCTCTCTCTCTCTCCCTCCCTCCCTCCCTCTCTCTTTCTCTCCCTCTCTCTCCCCCCACCTCTCTCTCTCTCTCTCTCTCTCTCTCTCTCTCTCTCTCTCTCTCTCCCTCTCTCCCCCTCTCCTCTCTCTCTCTCTCTCTCTCTCTCTCTCTCTTACCCTCCTTCTAATATCTACAGCAATATGACTGCATCCCCTCCCTCCACATCTACAGCAAAATGACTGCATCCTCTCCCTCCACATCTACAGCAAAATGACTGCATTCCCTCCACATCTACAGCAAAATGACTGCATCCCCTCCACATCTACAGCAATATGACTGCATCCCCTCCACATCTACAGCAATATGACTGCATCCCTCCCTCCACATCTACAGCAATATGACTGCATCCCCTCCCTCCACATCTACAGCAATATGACTGCATCCCCTCCCTCCACATCTACAGCAATATGACTGCATCCCCTCCCTCCACATCTACAGCAATATGACTGCATCCCCTCCACATCTACAGCAATATGACTGCATCCCCTCCACATCTACAGCAATATGACTGCATCCCCTCCACATCTACAGCAAATGACTGCATCCCCTCCACATCTACAGCAATATGACTGCATCCCCTCCACATCTACAGCAATATGACTGCATCCCCTCCACATCTACAGCAATATGACTGCATCCCCTCCACATCTACAGCGAAATGACTGCATCCCCTCCACATCTACAGCAATATGACTGCATCCCCTCCCTCCACATCTACAGCAATATGACTGCATCCCCTCCACATCTACAGCAAAATGACTGCATCCCCTCCACATCTACAGCAAAATGACTGCATCCCCTCCCTCCACATCTACAGCACAATGACTGCATCCCCTCCACATCTACAGCAATATGACTGCATCCCCTCCACATCTACAGCAAAATGACTGCATCCCTCCACATCTACAGCAATATGACTGCATCCCCTCCCTCCACATCTACAGCAATATGACTGCATCCCCTCCCTCCACATCTACAGCAATATGACTGCATCCCCTCCACATCTACAGCAATATGACTGCATCTCCTCCACATCTACAGCAATATGACTGCATCCCCTCCACATCTACAGCAATATGACTGCATCCCCTCCCTCCACATCTACAGCAATATGACTGCATCCCCTCCCTCCACATCTACAGCAATATGACTGCATCCCCTCCCTCCACATCTACAGCAATATGACTGCATCCCCTCCACATCTACAGCAATATGACTGCATCCCCTCCACATCTACAGCAATATGACTGCATCCCCTCCCTCCACATCTACAGCAATATGACTGCATCCCCTCCACATCTACAGCAATATGACTGCATCCCCTCCACATCTACAGCAATATGACTGCATCCCCCCTCCACATCTACAGCAATATGACTGCATCCCCTCCCTCCACATCTACAGCAAAATGACTGCATCCCCTCCACATCTACAGCAATATGACTGCATCCCCTCCACATCTACAGCAATATGACTGCATCCCCTCCCTCCACATCTACAGCAATATGACTGCATCCCCTCCCTCCACATCTACAGCAATATGACTGCATCCCTCCTCCACATCTACAGCAAATGACTGCATCCCCTCCACATCTACAGCAATATGACTGCATTCCCTCCCTCCACATCTACAGCAATATGACTGCATCCCCTCCACATCTACAGCAATATGACTGCATTCCCTCCCTCCACATCTACAGCAATATGACTGCATTCCCTCCCTCCACATCTACAGCAATATGACTGCATCCCTCCCTCCACATCTACAGCAATATGACTGCATCCCTCCTCCACATCTACAGCAATATGACTGCATCCCCTCCCTCCACATCTACAGCAATATGACTGCATCCCCTCCCTCCACATCTACAGCAATATGACTGCATCCCCTCCACATCTACAGCAATATGACTGCATTCCCTCCCTCCACATCTACAGCAATATGACTGCATCCCCTCCACATCTACAGCAATATGACTGCATCCCCTCCACATCTACAGCAATATGACTGCATCCCCTCCACATCTACAGCAATATGACTGCATTCCCTCCCTCCACATCTACAGCAATATGACTGCATTCCCTCCCTCCACATCTACAGCAATATGACTGCATCCCCTCCACATCTACAGCAATATGACTGCATCCCCTCCACATCTACAGCAATATGACTGCATCCCCCTCCACATCTACAGCAATATGACTGCATTCCCTCCCTCCACATCTACAGCAATATGACTGCATCCCCTCCACATCTACAGCAAATGACTGCATCCCCTCTCCACATCTACAGCAATATGACTGCATCCCCTCCACATCTACAGCAAATGACTGCATCCCTCCTCCACATCTACAGCAATATGACTGCATCCCTCCCTCCACATCTACAGCAAAATGACTGCACCCCCTCCACATCTACAGCAAAGTGACTGCACCCCCTCCACATCTACAGCAAAGTGACTGCACCCCCTCCACATCTACAGCAATATGACTGCATCCCTCCCTCCACATCTACAGCAAATGACTGCATCCCCTCCACATCTACAGCATAATGACTGCATCCCCTCCACATCTACAGCAAAATGACTGCATCCCCTCCACATCTACAGCAAATGACTGCATTCCCTCCACATCTACAGCAAATGACTGCATCCCCTCCACATCTACAGCAATATGACTGCATCCCCTCCACATCTACAGCAATATGACTGCATCCCCTCCACATCTACAGCAATATGACTGCATCCCCTCCCTCCACATCTACAGCAATATGACTGCATCCCCTCCCTCCACATCTACAGCAATATGACTGCATCCCCTCCCTCCACATCTACAGCAATATGACTGCATCTCCTCCACATCTACAGCAATATGACTGCATCCCCTCCACATCTACAGCAATATGACTGCATCCCCTCCCTCCACATCTACAGCAATATGACTGCATCCCCTCCCTCCACATCTACAGCAATATGACTGCATCCCTCCTCCACATCTACAGCAATATGACTGCATCCCCTCCACATCTACAGCAATATGACTGCATCCCTCCTCCACATCTACAGCAATATGACTGCATCCCCTCCCTCCACATCTACAGCAATATGACTGCATCCCTCCTCCACATTTACAGCAATATGACTGCATCCCCTCCACATCTACAGCAATATGACTGCATCCCCTCCACATCTACAAAATGACTGCATCCCCTCCACATCTACAGCAAATGACTGCATCCCCCTCCACATCTACAGCAATATGACTGCATCCCCCTCCACATCTACAGCAAATGACTGCATCCCCTCCACATCTACAGCAATATGACTGTCTACCCTCCCTCCACATCTACAGCAAAATGACTGCATCCCCTCCACATCTACAGCAATATGACTGCATCCCCTCCACATCTACAGCAAGATGACTGCATCCCCTCCACATCTACAGCAAAATGACTGCATCCCCTCCACATCTACAGCAAAATGACTGCATCCCCTCCACATCTACAGCAAAATGACTGCATCCCCT
>JAWQFJ010027323.1:45000-47500 GCA_034096865.1 Theodoxus fluviatilis
CAGAGAGCCGCAAGAAGATCGAACGAAGGAAGAGAGACAGAAGAGTGCCTAAGCAATTGGGAGGCAACGTGGACACTGGAAGTATCGGAGGCGAGCTTCCCAGGACTTTGATATGCTAGTAAAGGATATTCACAAGGCATTTTCGTTTATGGTGTGTGTATGTGTGCGAGTGTGTGCGTGCGTGCGTGTGTCTGTGTGTGTGTGTGTGTACGTGTGTGTGTATGTGTGTGTATGTGTATGTGTGTGTATGTGTGTGTACGTGTGTGTGCGAGTGTGTGCGTGCGTGCGTGTGTCTGTGTGTGTGTGTGTACGTGTGTGTGTATGTGTGTGTGTGTATGTGTGTGTGTGTGTGTGTGAGCTTTTTTAAGTAATCGCTGAAATCATATACAACATGCAATCAGTCATTTCGTGTAAAAATCCATTTCTAAAACCAGTCACTGCCTGCTTTTTCGTCCTCAGTTCGATACCGACTCCAGTATGGATACAGCGATAATTCTTTTTTAAGATCGAAAACGTTTGGATTGTCTTTGTATGTATGTATGTATGTATGTATGTATGTATGTATGTATGTATGTATGTATGTATGTATGTATGTATGTATGTATGTATGTATGTATGTATGTATGTATGTATGTATGTATGTATGTATGTATGTATGTATGTATGTATGTATGTATGTATGTATGTATGTATGTATTTTGGCTCTTATATAGCGCCAATCTCACACCCAAAGGCATGCTCAAGGCGCTCAACACGTTCGCCCTTTGAATAAAAGAGTTTTTAGCTGTGACTTGAAAGTCTGTATTGAAGGAGATTTCCTCAGTCTGTCTGGGATATCGTTCCAGAGTTTTGGTCCAGAAAAAGAGAATGCTCTCTCCCCAGATCTCTTGGTGTTGTAGCGTGGCACATGGAGTAATGACTGCGCCGAAGATCTGAGATCCCTTACAGGCACATCATAATCCCAGAAAACCCAGTTTGGATGCAAACATCCAGCACGGACCTCACAGGAGCCAGGGTGTAGATTATTTCCCAGTTCCTAACCCTGGTTCCTGGGTTCGTGCTTTCATTTGGCAGAAAGGAGAGATTATTTAACTTAATTCGATTTGAAATTACTTCTTACAAATGTTGCCTCATTCAGCACAACACAGTCTATTGAATGAATCATATGCCGTTGCAAGTAGTTGTCTTACTTGAGGGGAACCATGAGATTTATAGTCAAAACGTTACAATTCAGATGCCAGAGTGGGAGAACGGCTCACTAGCGGGGTCACGCTAATGTAAGAGTGACTGACAGGGCAGCTGCACCAACAATCAGACCACAGCAGAGGAGGGGTCCCAGAGCGGTCAGCTGGTCAGCTTGCCTTAGACAAAGGATGGGGAAGGGGGCACGGAGAGAGGTCTGAAACACAGAGAGATCTGACACACGGGAAAGGGGGGTGGGAAGAGACAGAAGCAGGGATAACTGAATAGAGGATGAGCACAGTAGATGTACAATACACTTTGTGATAGGTGCACCCTATCACATGAACACAGTAGATGCACAATACACTTGGTGATAGGTGCACCTTATCACATGAACACAGTAGATGCACAATACACTTGGTGATAAGTGCACCTTATCACATGAACACAGTAGATGCACAATACACTTGGTGATAGGTGCACCTTATCACATGAACACAGTAGATGTACAATACACTTGGTGATAGGTGCACCTTATCACATGAACACAGTAGATGTACAATACACTTGGTGATAGGTGCACCCTATCACATGAACACAGTAGATGTACAATACACTTGGTGATAGGTGCACCTTATCACATGAACACAGTAGATGTACAATACACTTGGTGATAGGTGCACCCTATCACATGAACACAGTAGATGTACAATACACTTGGTGATAGGTGCACCCTATCACATGAACACAGTA
The DNA here is from genome assembly GCA_034096865.1 of Theodoxus fluviatilis. Taxonomy (NCBI): domain Eukaryota; kingdom Metazoa; phylum Mollusca; class Gastropoda; order Cycloneritida; family Neritidae; genus Theodoxus; species Theodoxus fluviatilis. The sequence goes on from JAWQFJ010027323.1 coordinate 46,936, forward strand.
GATGCACAATACACTTGGTGATAGGTGCACCTTATCACATGAACACAGTAGATGCACAATACACTTGGTGATAGGTGCACCCTATCACATGAACACAGTAGATGCACAATACACTTGGTGATAGGTGCACCCTATCACATGAACACAGTAGATGCACAATACACTTGGTGATAGGTGCACCCTATCACATGAACACAGTAGATGCACAATGCACTTGGTGATAAGTGCACCCTATCACACATGACAAAATGTCACTTAGGCTGGTTTCCATAGCACCAGTAAGAAACACAGAGGAAGCAAGGTGTGAGGCGAGGAAAGGGGAAGTGTGGGCTTTAGGGGGGGAGGGGGGCGAGTTGGGAGGGGGTAGGTGAAAGGAATGACAGGACGGTGCCAGTAAACCTAACTCCAGGGAGAGGAAACCAGCAGAAAGGACTCAGACTCTGAGAGGTTTTCACCCCCACCTCCACAATCCCCTCTGCACTGCCTGCAAGTCTCTCCCTGATTCGGCCTTGCTGGAATCGCAGAAGGGGCAGACGGACAGTTTGTGAGTGCAGGGGAACTTCCA
>JAWQFJ010027324.1:0-12500 GCA_034096865.1 Theodoxus fluviatilis
CGTCACAGTGCCAAAACCTGGAGGTTCAGCGCCAGCGGTTTTTATCCCTCCAGGTTTACTGGAGGTCCTACAGACTCTATTAGTCTGTGTGTGTGTGTGTGTGTGTGTGTGTCTGTCTGTCTGTCTGTCCCGACTCCACGGCTTATATCTCAAAAACTACTGGACGGATTTCCTTGAGATTTTGCACACTGACTGGAAGTTAGGTCCGATTCAATATTATCAAATTTTCAGAATCGAGGTTTGAAAAGAAAGTGACTTTTTTACATTTTGGTGTTGCAATGAAAACATACAACAGACTCCATTTGCAAAATCTGTGACGTGATCATTTGACGTCGAATAACGTGACGTCATTTGCCAGGAGATTTTCGAGCAGCATGGATCCTATTATAGAATCAATGCGAGGAGAATAAATTCGAGAACATCGGTGAAGGTGAAAGAAGGATTTTTTACGATGCGTGTCGTTTCGTATCCTGGACGTTTTTGTACCTAGTCGTTTCGTACTAAGACGCGCACTCGGCTATTTTTACACTACGCGAAGCGAGGTACGGATTTACACACGTTGCATTGTCTTTGTCATCACAGTTTTTAACAAATTCAGCATTTTTAACAACAGTATTTTCTCCTGAGGTTCAACAGTGAAAGGAATCTTGTGCATCACAAATTACGAAGTTCGATTTTTCTGTTCTTCTCGCGTTTATCATTTTATGCTGCTCGATCGTCTGCTGCTCAGGCCGGGCGTAGATCATAATTATGCGTCCGGTGTTTATTTCTTTATTTAGACCAGCTTGTTAGGGACGTGCTTTTCCGTGGAGAAAATTGTGTATAGATCTTTTACGAGAGATATAGTTTACTGACACCTTGACCCTTTTCCCAGCTTTAGTTTAGTGTGGGGATTTTCATTTTAGTGTTTACGCTCGCTTCTCCACGCACTCGGTTAATTATTGTTCATGTTTACAAATTACGAAACAAACGGTTTCTCACACACATATCGCTGTCAAGAAATACTATAAAAACCCTTGCACGCACTTGCATTCTGCTATTCGTTCACTAAACTTTATTCCTCACGCACGTGGCATAATCTATACAACATATCTCGCACAAGCGCTCTGGGGGAGACACGCGAAAACGGGGAGATCACTCTGTCGGAAATCTCGCTAAAATCAGCCGAGTGTGCGGTCTTATTAATGTATGGTCTTTGGTTCAGTCTCTTAACCCTGAGATGGGTTGTTGAGGCACCACTGATGACTTTCGGACAATCTTCCTCCATCGATCTCTATCCTCTGTGGCTCGCTGTGAGTCAGCAAAGGTCAAGCCTGTCCACTCTTTGATGTAGTATTCCCACCTCTTTCTCTGCCTGCCTCTCCTTCTCCCACCTGGTACGCGTACGGTACCTTGCAGGATGGTCTTGGCCAGCCCACTGCCTCTTGACACGTGACCGTACCACTTCAGCTTTCTGCTTTTCACGATTGAGAGCAGGTCTTCGTGCTGTCCAATTGCTCTCCTGACCCTGTTGCTGATTTCCTCATTCGTGACATGGTCTTTATATGAGATGTTCAAAATCTTGCGGTGGTTTACGGAAAAGAACGTTATCGATGCTTTAAAAACACTCAGCCATATCAGTTTTCAATGGCACATTTGGTAGAGCATTGAACTCTTGGTCATGCGTGCGCTGAAACTTTTTTCTCTCTCTTTTTTCGAGAGGTTGTGGGTTCAAACCCGACCTGGTTTTTTGTGGTTTTGTGGTTGTGTGTTTTCCCCTCCTCTTTTCTCGAGAGGTTGCGGGTTCGAACCCGATCTTTTTTAAATAGTGCCAAAACCTGGAGGTTCAGCGCCAGCGGTTTTTATCAATGCATTAAAAAAGACGTTGTTTCCAGTGAGCTGTCAGTCCAAGATGTTAATAAACAAGAATACTGCATCAGTAATAATCTGTAAATTTGTGAGTAACTTCATATCCCCCTGGTTGTGAAAAAGTACATTTTTTGTGAGTAGATAGCTGCCACGAAAAATTGGATAATATCTTAGGTTACACATGCTCACAAAAAATCTTGCACTTGAAACTTGGCAATATTAAACTTTAATTTAGGGTTGCTCCTAATATAAACTAAATTAGAAGTATACAGAAGAAAGGGAACTGGGAGAGAACTAGGGGAAAACAGTTTTCATATCACTTGGCCCATTGTAGTCAGAGCAAGTGTCTAAATAGAAAAGATCATGCACTCCTCTCCCACTGTCCACTATAAGTGGCTCCCCACGCCTCATGAAATGCACTCACCCCCCCTATGGCCCTGCTCTGTCATGCCTTTCCCGTGCCTAGCTCCGCCTAGCACGTGCTCCCCGTGCCACTATCTGCGCGTGAGCGGTTTTTCTGGAGTCCTACAGGTCTCGCGACCTCAGATTTTGAGTTTGGGCTCTCCTTTTCCCGAGACCCACATGCTTACTACTGCCCCCCTTTTTTGTCACCCCACCCCCTTTCCCGTTGCGATGTCCTCACCCGCTGCCTGTACCCCGTGCCGCATACCCCACGCACCCGAATGTTGTTAACTTTGATCACAGGGCCTATATATACATGATCGCGTGTAGACTTTCACTGCACTGGTGAAGGAGCCTGCTTGGCCCCGAAAGCTTTGCAAATAAAATTGTGAAGTTGGACAAGTCTCCTTACTTCTTTTCTCTACATCGAGTCCAACACCGGCCTCCTTTTCTTCTTCTTCTTCTTCTTCTTCTTCTTCTTCTTCTTCTTCTTCTTCTTCTTCTTCTTCTTCTTCTTCTTTCTCTAGTCTGCCACCTTCAACAATGTGAAGATTCTGCAGACACCCGGTTTTTTTACTCCTGGGTGGGTGAGAGAGAGATAGAGAGAGAGAGAGAGAGAGAGAGAGAGAGAGAGAGAGAGAGAAACAATAAAACTTGAACTTAAACTTTGAGTTAAACTCTTGTTATTAGGCCAGCCGCCCGTTACTCGTTACAAGAAAAGTAAAGAATCATGGACACTTAGTGGTTTACGTTAGGTAACGAGGTTATGTTGGAGAGCTTCTGGTCTCTGAGAATTAAGGCGTATATATACATAGCTACGTCTCTTGTTTTTATGTATACAGCTATTCTGTGCATTTCTCTTCACACACCGCTTAAGCTATTTGTTTTGAAGCTCATTATAGACAAGGCAATGTAAGATAAAGTGATCTTCATTCTCAGTGACTGTACAAAATGCACACTTAACATTTCAGGAGAGAGAGAGAGAGAGAGAGAGAGAGAGAGAGAGAGAGAGAGTGAGAGAGACAGAGAGAGACAGAGACAGACAAAGAGAGAGATATATTCCAGAAGTTTTATTTCCTTACCTCTGCTATCGAACACCTGTGTAGCAAAACTTCAGTGGTCATTTCTCGAAACTGCAGCTTGCATACCTACCTTCAGAAGGGAATAAGTATACACTTTTGACCCCACTGTATTCATGTTCTGGCGAGATCACCCCTCCCCCTTGTATATAATGTATCCATCGTCATGACTAACCTGGGGCGCGTTGCAAACGGCGAGATTGGCCAAGAAAAGCAAGAAAACCAAGCTCTCGCTCTGAGGAAAACGAGGCCTAGGCGAGACTTCGCAAGCAGCTCTGAGAGGTGCTCTGCCTAGCGAGAATAACGAGAAAAAATGGCGGCGGTGCGACACACAAAGCTTGGCTTTGTGTTTCTAGATGATACATTTTTTAATGTATCCGTCCCAACTGCCAGTTGGCAGCAGTTGCAGACCGGTGAGTGCTTGTTATGTCTTTAGAACTGGTGTTTAGATCACAGATCGGGCCGAGTCAGTCTAAAATGTCTGCCAAATCTGAAAGTGGAGGAGTCCGATCATTTCATGAGTCAATGCACGTGTCGTCGTGTGTGTTGTACCATTTGGGTAGGTAACCTATCTAAACACCCTACTTCAGCTATGTTCTCCCATTGCTCAAGATATCTACTGACTACAAAACCTTCGTTTGACAGGAAAGCAGCTGCAATAACGTCGCTGTCGTCTGTCATTTCCATGAAAATGATCTTTTTCAAGGTTTCTCGCATTCTGGCCGCCATCTTGCTCTCTCCACTTCCGACTACGAGATCTCGTGGGTCATTGCTTTTGGCCTAGTTCTTGCCTTGGACCGAGACTAGCCAAATCTTGCTGGGCTAGGTAGCGCCGCAACGCGGCCCTGTTGTGTGTGAGTTAGTGTGGCCTGCCAGCCGTAATAGCATAATGATGATAGAGTTATTATGGTCTGCCAGCCATAGCAAATTTGATTGGCTCCATCGAAAACCACTCTGAAGACACTGCTAGCTGAGACCTCGTTCTAATATAGGACGCCTGTGATTGGACAGTGGGAGTGTGGGGGTGTGGCCCGAGTACTCCCATTGGTTGGGAGGTGACGGTGTTCGAAAACGTCCGGGCGGAGGCTATATAAGTCTCTGCAGATTAGAGCCAGCGCACGCGGCAAATACCAGCTTGAAAGAACTACATCCGAGCCAAGAATAGCGTCCTCCCAAGCGCACCAAGATTGACGTCACTCCTCATCACTGCACCAAGACGCTCGACGTTGAGAGCGAACGACGCAGCTTGCAGTGCCACACTCCCAGGGCGAAGATTCGAAGTTTACAGTGCCCGTCCCCCGGGTGAAGATTCGAAGTTTACAGTGCCCGTCCCCCTCGGGCGAAGATACGAGATTCCTCAGCCGTCCTTTGTGAAAGAATACAATTTGCCATGCTTGCGAAACAATATAATTTGCTATGCTGGTAAAAGAATGCAATTTGCTATGCTTGTGAAAGAATAAATACGCTACCCGCAAACGCCTCCAGAACCCCCCCTACGACCAAGATCCCAAAGGGCAGGAGCCCTCGTGAGTGCTGATCGAACCACGGTCGACACGCCGTAGGGCGCGTTTGTGCACCACCATCAGAAACGGACTCGAGAGGACATGTTTGCCACTTCCGAACAGATAAATCATCATTTGATCGGCTGGCGGGCCATTTTGCTTATTATGATGATGAGCATTATTATTGTTGTTCTCGTTGATAGTTGTACTAACCATTTCCATATATGATTACTTTGGCGTTCATATTAAAATGATTTGATATTTGACCTACGTCCTTACCGTCTTTTTGTCTCGTTCGCGTCAGGTGGTAAGAATGTGTGAGAGAGTGTTTACAAGTAAACCGAGTGTATTCCCCTTGACCTTTACCCATTCAATAAAGCAGTTAAAACGAGCAGGTCCGGCTTGTAACATGCTTAAATTCATCAGAAAAGACTGCAGATGAAAGAAAACAACAAACTCTGCATTTTTACATACAAAGTCGAGTTAGGACTGATTTTGTAGTACCTGGTCAAACAAATGTTTTAGCCCAGGACTTGCTCTACAGCGGCAACTCTCCTCTTCTCTCCTCAGGCTCTCTGTCATCTCCGCCATGGACATCCACTCCTTGAGTGGGTCCGCTGAGGACGAGCTGGACAACCTGACGCCTTCCACCACCATCATCCAGCAACCCAGCTACCAGCCCCACTTCCAGTTTCGCTACCAGCCCCGCTACCAGCCCCACTACCAACCTCGCTACCTGCTCAGCTGCCTACTCAGTTACCTACTGCCCTACCTGCCCTGTTACCCCCTCAGCTACCAGCCCAGCTACCAGCCAATGGAGACTGAGGACGTGGAGCCACCCGCGCCCGTGATAATTGTGAACGACTCCAGAAGTCCCAGACCACCTCGCCCGGACCGCAACTCCCATCAGGAGTTTCCCGACCTGACTTCGCCCTTCCACGGTGGCCTTTACGTCCATATCAACGCTGGCCAGAGCGAGGAATAGTTGTCCTCTGTGGAGATCCGCCGCCTCAGGCGACTTCAGTCCAGAAGACCCAGAGGCAGCGCTCGTGGTAGTGAGGTCATTCGACCCAGGTCTGGGCGTTTTTTCTTATGCAAATCAGGACGGGTCAGGCAGCCAGAGGGTCAGGGCCCTTTGGCTCCTCCATGGTGCCGGTTGAGTCGATCCCTCACTCCCATCACCAAGGACAAGTGTCGGCTGGACTTCCTCACGTGGGCCACACTGATGGACTTCCTCACGCGGGCCACACTGATGGACTTCCTCACGCGGGCCACACTGATGGACTTCCTCACGCGGGCCACACTGATGGACTTCCTCACGCGGGCCACACTGATGGACTTCCTCACGCGGGCCACACTGATGGACTTCCTCACGCGGGCCACACTGATGGACTTCCTCACGTGGGCCACACTGATGGACTCGTCTGAGGAGAGGGATGCGGGAATGACAGCGAAGGTGATGTAACACACAAGCTGACGTGTCACAGCGTCTGATTGGCTGCGTGTTTACATGGGCAATTTCGGGCATAAACCCCCATGTAAACACGTAGCCGATCCAAAGCTGTAGCCTGGTCAGCTTGTGTGTCGTCATCCTCGCTGTCTTCCTCGCACTCCTCTCCTCTGACCAGTCCTCTAGTGTCATCCTCGCTGTCTTCCTCGCACTCCTCTCCTCTGACCAGTCCACTAGTGTCATCCTCGCTGTCTGCCCCACACTCCTCTCCTCTGACCAGTCCACTAGTGTCATCCTTGCTGTCCTCCCCACACTCCTCTCCTCTGACCAGTCCACTAGTGTCATCCTTGCTGTCCTCCCCACACTCCTCTCCTCTGACCAGTCCTCTAGTGTCATTCTCGCTGTCCTCCCCACACTCCTCTCCTCTGACCAGTCCTCTAGTGTCATCCTCGCTGTCTGCCCCACACTCCTCTCCTCTGACCAGTCCTCTAGTGTCATCCTCGCTGTCTTCCCCACACTCCTCTCCTCTGACCAGTCCTCTAGTGTCATCCTCGCTGTCTGCCCCACACTCCTCTCCTCTGACCAGTCCTCTAGTGTCATCCTCGCTGTCTTCCCCACATTCCTCTCCTCTGACCAGTCCACTAGTGTCATCCTCGCTGTCTTCCCCACACTCCTCTCCTCTGACCAGTCCACTAGTGTCATCCTCGCTGTCTTCCCCACACTCCTCTCCTCTGACCAGTCCACTAGTGTCATCCTCGCTGTCTTCCCCACACTCCTCTCCTCTGACCAGTCCACTAGTGTCATCCTCGCTGTCCTCCCCACACTCCTCTCCTCTGACCAGTCCACTAGTGTCATCCTCGCTGTCCTCCCCACACTCCTCTCCTCTGACCAGTCCACTAGTGTCATCCTCGCTGTCTTCCCCACACTCCTCTCCTCTGACCAGTCCTCTAGTGTCATCCTCGCTGTCTTCCCCACATTCCTCTCCTCTGACCAGTCCACTAGTGTCATCCTCGCTGTCTTCCCCACACTCCTCTCCTCTGACCAGTCCTCTAGTGTCATCCTCGCTGTCTGCCCCACACTCCTCTCCTCTGACCAGTCCTCTAGTGTCATCCTCGCTGTCCTCCCCACACTCCTCTCCTCTGACCAGTCCTCTAGTGTCATCCTCGCTGTCTTCCCCACACTCCTCTCCTCTGACCAGTCCACTAGTGTCATCCTCGCTGTCCTCCCCACACTCCTCTCCTCTGACCAGTCCTCTAGTGTCATCCTCGCTGTCTTCCCCACACTCCTCTCCTCTGACCAGTCCTCTAGTGTCATCCTCGCTGCCCTCCCCACACTCCTCTCCTCTGACCAGTCCTCTAGTGTCATCCTCGCTGTCTTCCCCACTCTCCTCTCCTCTGACCAGTCCACTAGTGTCATCCTCGCTGTCTGCCCCACACTCCTCTCCTCTGACCAGTCCTCTAGTGTCATCCTCGCTGTCTTCCCCACACTCCTCTCCTCTGACCAGTCCACTAGTGTCATCCTCGCTGTCCTCCCCACTCTCCTCTCCTCTGACCAGTTCTCTAGTGTCATCCTCGCTGTCCTCCCCACACTCCTCTCCTCTGACCAGTCCACTAGTGGGGCCCGCCTGCGGAAGTCTAACCCAAGTGTCGGGGCCACTGGTCAGGTAAATCAGATTCCCTACCGACTGTGAGAAAATGTGATGTGGGTCCAGACAAGAGGGTGGAGAGGAGTGCGAATGACGTCACCAAATGGAAGACTAGGAAAGGAGGGATGAGATTCGTAGGGCAGTGTTTGTGCTTAGTATGGGAGGTGAGGGAAGAGGGACAGGGGAACCAGAAAAGGGACGAAGTACATTGGTTGTTGAACAATTCATCAGAGAAACAGCAAATCGAGGGAAAGGAGACAGACTTTTAAACTGTAAGAATGGCAGGATTTGCTGAAAGTGGTGGACTTGGGTTTTGATTCCAAACCGGAATCTATATTAAGGCGAAGTTTGAATTCATGACTGTGTGTGTGTGTGTGTGTGTGTGTGTGTGTGTGTGTGTGTGTGTGTGTGTGTGCGTGCGTGCATGTGCATGCGTGCGTGCAGGTAGAGTTTCCCTGCTGACTCTGTACACTGGTGCAAGTCTCCAGTCTCTCTCACTGGCAGTACAGAGCTTCAGCCCCCTTCAAGTCAAGCAGAGTAACGGACTCTGCATCAGCGTGGTGGGTGGAAAGGTTTCATTTGCTTCACTGAGGGAGGGCTCTTCTTAATCTCAGTGCGGACTTATCTACGAGGGGCTTTTTGAGACTTCAGTGTACCTGGTCTGCAACTGCAGTGTTGGTGGGCAAAGTAGCACAACTCCCCTTCGAGAGTCTTCTTTAGATGGGCTCCAGGCGAGTCCATTATTTTCCAGTTTCTACTTCTTCAATATTTTGTTACCATGCTTCGTAATTATTTGTTTGCTTAGTTAGAGCACAGCAAAAGTCTTTTCATGATATTATGTGTCGCTCCTATCCCCTCAGGACAACAAAGGACTTGTCCGACCCGTCTTTGGAAGTCTTGCCTGAAAAGACAAGGGCGCTGTTGGGAAAATGGAAGCAGTGAAACGAAGAACACCACGCAACACGAGACATTACACTACAATACACTATGCTGAGCACTACAATATACTACTCTACACTATACTACTCACACTATACAACTCTGCACTATACTACTCTACACTATACTACTCTACACTATACTACTCTACACTATACCACTCTACACTGTACTACTCTACACTGTACTACTCTACACTATACTACTCTACACTATACTACTCTTTCTTGTACTACTCTACACTATACTACTCTACACTATACTACTCTACACTATACTACTCTACACTATACTACTCTACACTATACTACTCTACACTATACTACTCTACACTATACTACTCTACACTGTACTACTCTACACTGTACTACTCTACACTATACTACTCTTTCCTGTACTACTCTACACTATACTACTCTACACTGTACTACTCTACACTATACTACTCTACACTGTACTACTCTACACTATACTACTCTACACTATACTACTCTACACTATACTACTCTACACTATACTACTCTACACTATACTACTCTACACTATACTACTCTACACTATACTACTCTACACTATACTACTCTACACTATACTACTCTACACTATACTACTCTACACTATACTACTCTACACTATACTACTCTACACTATACTACTCTACACTATACTACTCTACACTATACTACTCTACACTGTACTACTCTACACTGTACTACTCTACACTATACTACTCTACACTATACTACTCTACACTATACTACTCTACACTGTACTACTCTACACTATACTACTCTGCACTATACTACTCTTTACTGTACTACTCTACACTATACTACTCTACACTATACTACTCTACACTACACTACTACTCTACACTATACTACTCTACACTGTACTACTCTACACTATACTACTCTACACTATACTACTCTACACTATACTACTCTACACTATACTACTCTACACTAAACTACTCTACACTATACTACTCTACACTATACTACTCTACACTATACTACTATACTACTCTACACTATACTACTCTACACTATACTACTCTACACTATACTACTCTACACTATACTACTCTACACTATACTACTCTACACTGTACTACTCTACACTATACTACTCTACACTATACTACTCTTTACTGTACTACTCTACACTATACTACTCTACACTATACTACTCTACACTATACTACTCTACACTATACTACTCTACACTATACTACTCTACACTATACTACTCTACACTGTACTACTCTACACTATACTACTCTACACTATACTACTCTACACTATACTACTCTACACTATACTACTCTACACTATACTACTCTACACTATACTACTCTACACTATACCACTCTACACTATACCACTCTACACTATACTACTCTACACTATACTACTCTACACTATACAACTCTACACTATACTACTATACTACTATACCACTCTACACTATACCACACTACACTATACCACTCTACACTATACTGCTCTACACTATACTAATGTACACTATACTACTCTACACTATACTACTCTACACTATACTACTCTACACTATACTACTCTACACTATACTACTCTACACTATACTACTCTACACAATACTGCTCTACACTATACTACTCTACACTACACTGCTCTACACTACACTACTCTACACAATACCACTCTACACTATACTACTCTACACTATAATACTCTACACTATAATACTATACCACTCTACACTACACTACTCTACACTATACTACTCTACACAATACTACTCTACACTATACTGCTCTACACTATACTACTCTACACTATACTACACTATACTACTTTACACTACACCACTCTACACTATACCTCTCTTCACTATACTACTCTACACTATACCACTCTACACTATACCACTCTACACTATACCACTCTACACTATACTACTCTACACTATACTGCTCTTTACTATACTACTCTACACTATACCACTCTACACTATACCACTCTACACTATGCTACTCTACACTATACCACTCTACACTATAATTCTCTACACTATAATACTATACCACTCTACACTACACTACTCTACACTATACTGCTATACTACTCTACACTATAATACTATACCACTCTACACTATACTACTCTACACTACACTACTCTACACTATACTGCTATACTACTCTACACTGCTATACTACTCTACACTATACTACTCTACACTGCTATACCACTCTACACTATACTATACTACTCTACACTATACTACTCTACACTATACTGCTCTACACTATACTGCTCTACACTATTCTACTCTACACTACACTACTCTACACTACACCAGTCTACACTATACCACTCTACGCTATTCTACTCTACACTATACTGCTCTACACTATACTGCTCTACACTATACCACTCTACACTATACTGCTATACACTATAATACTATACCACTCTACACTATACTACTCTACACTATACTGCTATACCACTCTACACTATACTACTCTACACTATACTGCTATACTACTCTACACTATACTACTCTACACTATACTGGTCTACACTATACCATTCTACACTATACTACTCTACACTATACTGCTCTACACTATACTACTCTACACTATACTGGTCTACACTATACTGGTCTACACTATACTGGTCTACACTATAATACTATACCACTCTACACTATACTACTCTACACTATACTGCTATACTACTCTACACTATACTACTCTACACTACACTACTTTACACTATACTTCTCTATACTATACTACTTTACATTATACTGCTATACTACTCTACACTATACTACTCTACACTATACTACTCTACACTATACTACACTACACTACTCTACACTATACTGCTATACTACTCTACACTATGCTACTCTACACTATAGTACTCTACACTATACTACTCTACACTATACTACTCTACACTACACTACTCTACACTATATTGCTATACCACTCTACACTATACTACTCTACACTATACTACTCTACACTATACACTACACTACTCTACACTATACTACTCTACACTATACTACACTATACTACTCTACACTATACTACTCTACACTGTACTACTCTACACTATACTACTCTACACTATACTACTCTACACTACACTATACTACACTACACTAGACAACATTACAGACACTGCACTGCACTACGTCACACTACAGTAGTTGCTGTGTTGAGGGTGCATAATTGTTTAGAGCAAACTTATTTTATAATACTTGTCACAAATAGTGACATTTGACGAGGCTAAAAGTCCTTTCAATGCTGTTTTGTAGTATCGTGTTTTGAGCATATTTTCTCACTTCACAACCGTTGTAACAAGCGGTGCCCTTTGACCTTTTATGTGGCCGAAAGCCCTTGACTCTGTGGAACAGAGAAGGTTTTTCTGTCAAATGAAAGTTTTTTTCTTTCGGGAAGTTTGGAGAAGTTTTCTCGCTTTTGTGTGGCGCACTTTCCTTTCATCTATAATCAAAGAGCATATTGAAAACTTTTAATCATTGTTGGCATTTTGCATTTTATTTTGGCACCTAGATGGTGCTCTTACCAACTATTTTATTGATTAGATTTTTGTTCAATAAAAGGC
>JAWQFJ010027324.1:17500-35000 GCA_034096865.1 Theodoxus fluviatilis
GTTGCCCTGGGCACGTGCTGCACGGCTGTGCTGTTTTATCTCATGCTCTTTGGGGCGGATTTCGCCTTTGCCGGTTATTGGTTCAGGTGTCTCTTGTTCATAGTGAGTTTGTTCATGTTTCTTGTGCCGGCCTGGCTATCACCCTATTTAGTAGAGTTAGCGTGGTGGCCCGGTCAGTTGTGGTGGCCCAGTCAGTTGTGGTGGGCCGGTCAGTTGTCACTCCGGATCGCAGGGTTAGTGGATGTATTTTTGTTATCCGTCTGAGTCGTTTATTTTCCATACGGCGCGTTGTTGCATTGTAAACTAGGGAGAGATTACTGTTTCTGGGCGTTTTGTTTATTGCAGGTCCTGGCCTGGAGTATTTCGCCTGAAAGGTTGTGTCCTGGGGTGTAATTCATGAACGTGGACTTTCAGCGTGGTCTTAGACCACTGCCGCTGGTCTTGGGCTACTGTCGTAGTCTACAATTCATGAACGTGGACTGTCGTAGTCTACAATTCATGAACGTGGACTTTGGTTCAGTCTCAGGCTGAACTGCGGACTACGGTGGTCCAAGGATTTGTTGGACTACACACCAAAGTCCAAGGCTGCCGCGAAATTAAATGGCCGACGCTGCCTACGGTTCGCGCAGAAATCGCTGTATTTTGGGACACTAGAAACCCATCGAACGAAAATGTAAGCCACGAACAGCATTAAATTATCAAAGCTGTATGTTGATTGCATCGATAGGTCCTGAAAGAGCTGACATTTTACAATTGAGAATGCAGGTCGCCGAGCATCGCAAGCTTCGCGCACTGCTATTTATAGCTGACGCGCGGACCTCAGCGACACCAGTAAACATTGTTGTCCTCGAACCTGTCTGCTGCTGTTGACATTGGGTACAATGCTAGTGTTGTCTGATGCTATGAAAACGATACATTAAAATTGCATCTGTGTTATGAAAACACGGCTCAGATTAAATTGCTTAATTTTTGGTAACTGAGAAAATGTGTGACGATCGCCAGGGTTTCACGAGTTTGATGGGAAAAGTGCGAGCTGATCGAAGCTGATCGAGCGACGAGTGTACGTGTGTGTGTGTGTGTGTGTGTGTGACACTGTGTGTGTGTGTGTGTGTGTGTGTGTGTGTGTGTGACACTGTGTGCGTGTATATTTTTCCTCATCGAAAGATTTTGTTCCACCCCTTCCTTACTGAATTTCAATGGTTCTCACTTGGAAATCCTGCCATATTGTAAAACTTGATCTTCTGCTCGTTTGCCTCTTGCTGATGAACTTAATAAACGGTGACACACACACACACACTCCAGCCAGCGTCAGCTCGTACTTCATTTGTCACCTCCTCCCACGCTGTCCCTCTTCTTTTGTTTGCTTGGGCTGTGTGTATGCTGCTGTTAATGTATCTGTATCTTGCTGACACCGCTTTTATGATAGCTACCGATTCCCGCTCCGTGAAATCGGGGCTTTTCTTCGAGGTTTTGCTACCGATCGTGGCTGACATTTTTGACGGGAAGTTTGAAGCGGTACGCTATGCGCTTGCGCACTGGGCGGAATCCCCGGGAATTCCATCTCATTCTGAAAATAAACCATAGACTAGGTCAATCAGTCCCAGCCTTTCAAGTCAACACCCAGTCTGGGTTCGTGAATCGTAGACTCGCTGAGTCCCAGACTAGTCCCTAGACCAGCGGTATTCTGGGACTCAAGTCCAAGACCAGTGCTCTCGAAAGTCCACGTTCATGAATTACACCCCTGGCCTGGAGTATTTGGCCTGAAAGGTTGTGTCCTGGCCTGGAGTTATTTGGCCTGAAAGGTTGTGGCCTGGCCTGGAGTTATTTGGCCTGAAAGGTTGTGTCCTGGCCTGGAGTTATTTGGCCTGAAAGGTTGTGGCCTGGCCTGGAGTTATTTGGCCTGAGAGGTTGTGTTCTGGCCTGGGTGTCTCTGGCCTAGGTTTCTCTGGCCTGGGAGTTTCTGGCTGACTTGGGGGTTGTGGCGTTAGTTTCCGGCTGGAGATTTTGTGATTTTGGCTGTGGAGAGAAGGGTTGGTGGTTCGTGCTGCGAGCTGTAGGGTGGTGAGTTGTGAGATGGATGTGAAGGTTTTGTGACTTGGACTGTGGCGGTGAAGTATTTGGAATTTGGACTGTGAAAGGGAAGTGTTTTGGGATTTGGAATGTGGAAGGGAAGTGTGATGTGATTGGGACTGTGGAGGGGAATTGTGATGTGATTTGGACTGCGTAGGGGAAGTGTTTTGTGACTTGGTCTGTGGAAAGGAAGTGTTTTGGAATTTGGACTGTGGAGGTGAAGAGTTTTGGGATTTGTGCTGTAGGGGTGAATGTTTTAATTAGTGTTTTGGAAGATCGTGGTCTGGGAAGTCGATGTTTATAGTGGTTTCATGTGTCCTTTGGAAGATTAAACCCTTTATTATTCATTTACCTATGCCTGCGTGTTCCGTTTCATGTATGTCCTTTCCCCAAGTACCCCAGGAGATAAGTGACTGAGGAAGGATTTTCAGTTTATTATAATTTTTCACTGTCCGGTTGGGGTCGAGCCACATTCCACCCACCCCAACCGTGACAACATCAGATTTATAGTCAAAATCTTACAATTCAGATGCCAGAGTGGGAGAACGGCTCACTAGCCAGAGTTCACTCTAATGTAACGAGTGACTGACAGGGCAGCTGCACCAACAATCAGACCACAGTAGAGGAGGGATCCCAGAGCGGTCAGCTGGTCAGCTTGCATTGCACAAAGGATGGGGAAGATGTTATGGAAAGAGGTCTGACACACAGAGAGGTCTGACACAAAGGATAGGGGGTGGGAAGAGACAGAAGCAGGGATAGTTGAATAGAGGATGAACATAGTAGATGTACAATACACTTGGTGATAGGTGCACCCTATCGCAGAAGTTTTCATACCCATCATGACAGCTGACAGGTGGTTTCTTCCTCCCAATTTTTGAAAACTATTATGTAGGATGGTACAATCTCTCTCTCTCTCTCTCTCTCTCTCTCTCTCTCTCTCTCTCTCTCTCTCTCTCTCTCTCTCTCTCTCTCTCTCTCTCTCTCTCTCTCTCTCTCCCTCTCTCGCCCTCCCTCCTTCCGGGCACGGTGACATGTGTACATCCTGCCTGTCAGTGGCTGGAATCCCTGTCTCTCCCTGGGCTGGCTCAGCTGTCCTTCTTTCTCCACTTTTGTTGCTGTTAGCTGTCCGGTACATCAATCCTAACAATCACGGAGAATGGAAAACCACACTTAGACATTATCTGAATAAAATTGGGAATGAGAATTACTTAAATTTAAAGTCGAATTAACAACACCTCAAACTGTACATCCTTCCACATACTTTCTGTTATGATGTAACAAAGCACTGGAATAAGGTTGCTGGGACTGAAAATCCTTCTGATAATATAGTAGAGCAATCTTTGGGGTATAATTCACTGTCTGTCACTGTAGGGTTACAGTCAAGTCCAAACACATTGGCTGACAAAGGTATCTTGCTGGTGAAACACATTGGCTGACAAAGGTATCTTGCTGGTGAAACACATTGGCTGACAAAGGTATCTCGCTGGTGAAACACATTGTTGAAAACAGCGATCTAGTCTGTTTCTTTAATCTGAAGACAATGTTCAGTTTGGATGCAGAAGATGTTTTTACTTACCACACCATTAAAAAATATATTTCACATAAATGGATAGGAAAATGCTTTTAAAAACCAATGTGAAAGTCAGTGTGACAGAATAAGTGAAAGAATAAACAGGATGTCAAAATGCACTAACTTCTTATACTCACTTCTAACTGATAACATGGACATAGACATCCACTCCCCCCAAAAAGAGAAAAAAATGTATACTATGCCAGAGCAATGCACAATAGACACTCAGCTAAGGACCTTTCAGTTCAAATTCCCACACCGGATTGTCTCAACAAATACCTTCCTTTTACGTATTTGGAAATTATCTTCATCAATTTGTGGCGGGATTAATCAAAGTTTGCATGGCAAAGGCCAGAATTGATGTTGTTTCTTCAAGTAGCAGAAGCTTGTGCAATAACTGCTTTGTGGATGTGGGAGAGCTTGATGATCGAACTTTTGCTATTTTTCTTTATGTAGAATATGGATAGGTAGACATGTACGTTATGAGACTATCTCACAGAATACGTTGAGATGCAAGTTCGAGATAGACAATTGAAGCAGGGTGGAGGACCTGGTGTGGGGTCGGCTCTCTATTGCGGAGGGCCGCTATTGCGGGATTTTTTCAACAAAAGTTCCTCAGACAATTTTGATTCTTTTTTCCTAAAACGCCAAAAAAAACATAATATTTTTGTTACTTTATTTCAACTTTTCGTTTTTTTTCTATTGTGGGGGGCCGCTATTGCGGGATTTTTTCAACAAATGTTCCTCAGGCAATTTTGATTCTTTTGTCCTAAAACGCATTAAAAAACCATAAAATGTATGTTACTTTTTTTCAACTTAGAGAAATTTTCGTGTTTTTTTTCTTTAAAAAATCCCGCAATAGCGGCCCCCCGCAATAGAAAAAAAACGAAAATATTTCTAAGTTGAAAAAAGTAACATATTTTATGTTTTTTTTAATGCGTTTTAGGACAAAAGAATCAAAATTGCCCGAAGAACATTTGTTGAAAAAATCCCGCAATAGCGGCCCCCCGCAATAGAAAAAAAAACGAAAAGTTAAAAAAGTAAAAAAATTATTATGTTTTTTTAGGCGTTTTAGGACAAAAGAATCAAAATTGTCTGAGGAACTTTTGTTGAAAAAATCCCGCAATAGAGGCCCTCCGCAATAGCGGCCCTCCGCAATAGCGGCCCCTCCCCAAAACGATAGCATACTCGATGTAATGTCGGGCAGTAAAGGGCCGATTAATTTGTCTTAGTTTTGTTTTTATCACGCCTTCACTGATCTAAACCCTAAATTCAAAAAGTGTGATACTTTCGAAGGTAATAAAAAACAAAACTAAGACAAATAGAGCAAAAACGGTCCGTTTTATGATAGGCAAGTCTGTTCTGAACAAAATAAAACAAAAAATATGGAATTATCATGCCTACTCTTGAAAATATGGATTCACTCAATTCAGGTACATTTTGGTCTTATTAGAGGGGATGGTGTTAAGTGGGGGGGGGGGGTCTTGCCTTAAACTTATCGAAATCATCCACTTTTAACACAGAATTGAAGCAAATATAAAACGCAGGAAGGTAATCATTCTTGTCAACAAAAACTATCTCCCTTGGTCAATTTGTTATTGTTTCGTCGTGATACTTTCAGTTCATTTTGACACCAGCGTACGCTTTTTGCTTGAATACTACGTTAGCAGTGGATGATATCGAACAAGTTTACAGCAGAAAGAGTCCCAGAGCGTTCGAGAATATGCGGCAAACCTTGACTGTGGACTTTAAAGGCTTTTTCGAAAAAAGTAACAAAAATTTATGGTTTTTTATGCGTTTTAGGACAAAAGAATCAAAATGGCCTTAAGAACTTTTGACAAAAAAATCCCGCAATAGTGGCCCCCCGCAATAGAGAGCCGACGCCGGGGGAGGGGGGGGGGGGGGGGGAGGGAGATAAATCAGGGACACCTGCAGTCCCTGTCACGTCACGTGACCGCACAGCCAGACCGACTTGGAGACTGAAGGCGCGTTTTTAGGCAAGTGGCTCGCCTCGATGGCTAGTCAATGGCGAGCGAGACGCAGCTACGGTTTATGAGCGAGAAACGTAGGCAACGCCTAACCCTCGAGATTATCCGCCTAAGAAACGCGCCCTAACACTCCGGTAGCGCGTGATTTCTTTGATGTCACGACTCATGCCGTGCACGCTTTTCTCGTGCAGAGAACAAAAACAGTCCACGGTATTCCTCCGCCTTCCTTCCGGTGGGCGGTGAGAATGAAAGAGCCATTTTTAATTAATCGGCCCTTTACTGCCCGACATTACATCGAGTATGCTATCATTTTAATGTCTGTCATGAAATTCGACCTTCAAAGACGGTATCACAGTCTCTCTCTCTCTCTCTCTCTCTCTCTCTCTCTCTCTGTCTCTCTCTCTCTCTCTCTCTCTCTCTCTCTCTCTCTCTCTCTCTCTCTCTCTCTCTCTCTCTCTCTCTCTCTCTCTCTCTCTCTCTCTCTCTCTCTCTCTCTCTCTCTCTCTCTCTCTCTCTCTCTCTCTCTCTCTCTCTCTCTCTCTCTCTCTCTCTCTCTCTCTCTCTCTCTCTCTCTCTCTCTCTCTCCCCATCCCTCTCTCTCTCCAGAGTTTTTATCAATAACGGGTGAAGCTTTATATTCTAACTCCATCCCACGTTTGACTCTCAACGGGTGGTCCCTACGCCCTAACTCGAAAAAATTTCTAAGTTTTTTTTTCTAAGTAACAAAAATTTTATGGTTTTTTATGCGTTTTAGGACAAAATAATAAAAATGGCCTTAAGAACTTTTGACCCAAAAAATCCCGCAATAGCGGCCCCCCGCAATAGAAAAAAACCCGAAAATTTTTTTAAGTTGAAAAAAGTAACATACATTTTATGTTTTTTTATGCGTTTTAGGACAAAAGAATCCAAATGGCCTAAGAACGTTTGTTTAAAAAATCCCGCAATAGCGGCCCTCCGCAATAGCGGCCCCTCCCCCTCACGGTGACAGTTTTATAGTACCACTGCATAAAAGGGTGACACGCTGGACCCTAACAACTACAGAACGATTTCGCTTCTAAATACCCTTAGTAAAGTGTATGCTGCGATTTTGACACAACGATTATGTTGCTGGGCAGAAGAAAAAGATAAAATGTATACAGAACAGGCAGGTTTCAGATCTGAATATTCAACTATTGATCACGTGTTCACCCTATACCGCATGGTTCTTCAGCACGCCTAGGGTGAGGGACGAGGAACATTGTTGGTTGCTTTTGTCGATTATAAAAAAGAATTTGACTCTGTAGACAGGAAAGAACTATGGAATATTCTTGAAAAGGCAGGTATTTCGACTATATTTCTGAAAATGTTACAAGCTATGTATGCAAATGTCGAAGTGCGTCAGACAAAGATATTATCTAACGGGACCAGCTTCTGCAGTTTTGACACGATTTGTCATTTGGCCTCTGTGACGTTTTGACGTTCGTGGGAACATCACTTCCGGTAGAACGAAAGCTACAGTGGACCAGTTATACTCGTGTTTTCATATAGTAGTGTCTTTCATGTGTATCTGCATTTAATTAATTCGAAGATTGAAAGAAAGTAGTGTATTACTTTCGTAATCCAAGTCACTTTTGCGTAATGAAGCAAGAATTCGTACCCTGCGTTCCGTTGCACTCTGCTTCATCTCAGCTACGATGTAGCAACCTCAGGAGTTTTGATTGATTGGTTTTATTCAATAAATTTAAAAGCACATTATCATTAAACGTATAGGGTTTTGGAGGCCCTCTTTGAAACACGAATCCACAAGATAATTTCACACTTAATTCGTTTAAATGTTTTGATTTCCTGTGTCTGTGACTGTGGAGCGTAGTCGAGTCTAATACACCGTGGCTGTATTTCGATGACCATCTTTTGCTGTGTGTTACATCGAATTTTGCAATGACATTGAAGTGTGCATTGTAAATTTGCTGTTTTCTTGAATAAAATTCTATCTAATTTCACACTCAAATGTGTCCCTATTAATCAAAGAAACGACTTAATAAAAGCATTAGGGTCGATTTTCATTGATTCACAACAAAGATTATAGGTTACACAAAGATAGCTCATAAGCTCAATGTTGTGAGGATCGAGACACGTTGCGCCCCAAGCGGCCAGGACAATGGGAGATGCCTATAGTCCGTTTCAACATTGCACTGTATTTAGTCACATGATTATAGGATTTAGTGGAGACAAGGGCAAAGATTTTTCCAAAGAATAGACCCTAAACAACAGCAACAGTTGTGCGATGGACCTAATTCTAAAATTTCCGATAACGTCATCAACTACCAAGGTTGAAGAACGAGTGACGTCACTATTTGACCGATTTGAAGAATAATAATTTTTAACACAGAGAGAACAGGGTCACCAAACGTTGCGATCACGTCGACCCGCATTCTGTAAACCCCAGTCAGTAGTATTGATTCTGGCACAGTTCGCAATGAATGCGTAATAGGCTTGACCCTTGGCATTACAGCCTTGCGCCAAAAATAGTTCGTTCTGATACTATTTTTCTCTCCACTTTTTACAGAAATCATTCAGATGTAAAAACTTGGTTCCATTTCAACACAAACATTTTATTGTATCGAATAAACGCTTGTTTGTTGTCTCAACAAGAGTAAGTTAAGAGTTTTGTGCGAAATAGTCTTAGAACTACTTTAACGGCGTATGTCAGGGAGCACATCGGCTATCCCACAAGCCTCTCGTGTGACCTCCGCTTGCATAAATTGGCCAAAAACCTTCCATCACGTGATGTGAACTGCGCTAGAGATACTTTTGCCGGTAGGCGAAATCTCTAGTTTACTAGAATGGTCGACCCGTGCACACGTGGTTCTGCGAGTGACCTGCATTTCGATTGTTAAAAAGTAGGAGCTTTCAATACCTTTTGATGCATTCAACATACAGCTTTGATAAATTAATGCTGTTCATGGTTTACACTTTCTTTGGATGGGGTTTCTAGTGTCCCCAAATTCAGCTTTTTCTGCGCGAAGCGAGACTATGTCCACCATTTTAAATGTGCATTGTTGAAACGGACTATAGGCTCACGGACATGCGCAGAAGCATCTCCCATTGTCCTGGCCGCTTGGGGCGCTGCAATTTTAGCTGCTTGTAACTTCAAAGAGCAAAAGCTCGGCATGAACTATCTTTGTGTAACCTATAATCTTTGTTCACAATCTTTGGTGACGTTTCACCCAGTGGCAGAGGTCAACTTTCTGTCAAGGTCGCGCAGCAGCTCGAGCGTCTCAGAAGGCGCTCTAACTGCTTCACACTAGAGTGCACCACTTGCTGTGCCTAGCAACAATAAAACTTCAGAACCCGTAGTCGCATTTGATTGGCTCATGCTAAACAGAACTAATTGGAAGTCACTTCACGGACTTGCACGGTAAACATGCTTCGAACCATGGAGTTTACACACCATGGAAGTGACAAGTGCCGATTGCTGTCACATTTCGAAGAAATGAATGTTTTCGTGCTCTCATCACTGTGGCAGAGTGGATCGTATGTCTTTGTTTGATATCTGTAGAAAAGGTCGGCATTTATACCTATGCCTGTAACGAAGTAGCAGACAACACACATTTTGGGATTTCCCTTTAACTTCCTTTATGACTGGTGATGGTGATCTCTCTTTTGTTATTAATGCTTTTTTTACCCTAATGCCTTTATGAAGTTGTCTGTTCTATCAAGAGGGATATAATTGGATGTGGAATCATTTTAGGGGATTCCTGTATCCAAAGGGAGGCCTCCAAAACTCTATTTTTAATGGTAACGTGCTTTTTAAGTAATTAAATAAACCCACCAATCGAAACTCCTGAGCCTGCTTCATAGTAGCAGAGATGAAGCAACGGAACGCAGGTAAGTCATTTGCCAGTCCATTAATATAGCTCCCCTTCTGTTACCACGTCCACGTATGTTAAATTGTGGTGGGCGGTAAGACTGTACAATATAAACATCTCTCTCTCTCACTCACTCTCTCTCTCTCTCTCTCTCTCTCTCTCTCTCTCTCTCTTCGTTCCTAACTTGTAAGCACATATTTGTTTTACCAGTCACATTTGTGATGTCGAATTAGATACCAAATCGAAGAACGTGGAATTGCATCAGCGCAACCGAAGATGTAAATTCTATTTGTAGATCGTACAATGATACTGTTGCTATCTTAATGATGTATGTAAACTGTTTTATAATGAAGGGTCGTCGGCCGAAATAAAGCTAATCAATCAATCAATCAATCACTCTCTCTCTCTCTCTCTCTCTCTCTCTCTCTCTCTCTCTCTTATTAGGCTACTTACGCCATGGTGCCACAGGAATAAACCTTTTAATGAGCTTGTACAAACACTATTTTAATACAGAATGTTTTTGACTCGATCTTGTATTGCGCACAGTAGCCAGGAGAATGTGCAGTGTGTCACGTCCATGACTTGTGTAATATGAAAAATGTTTTAATGTAATTCTATATGTATCATATCAAATTATCAAAACTCTGTAATTTGAACATTTTGGGTCGTCGGCCTCAATAAAGTCAGTCAAAGTCTCTCTCTCTCTCTCTCTCTCTCTCTCTCTCTCTCTCTCTCTCTCTCTCTCTCTCTCTCTCTCTCTCTCTCTCTCTCTCTCTCTCTCTCTCTCTCTCTCTCTCTCTCTCTCTCTCTCTCTCTCTCTCTCTCTCTCTCTCTGTCTCTGTCTCTGTCTCTCTCTCTCTCTCTCTCTCTCTCTCTCTCTCTCTCTCTCTCTCTCTCTCTCTCATGCAGACACAAAGAGCATCCAACAACTGTCTGCGGACTGTGAGAGCAGCGTGCGTGTCTCTTGTGTACAGCATGTCTGTATGCCCACATTGATGTCTGGCTTTTCACGCAGGTCTCGCAGTTGAAGTGCAAAGTCTCAGATGTATGGGAATCATTTCATGCTCGCTTTTTTAAAAACTGAGGTCCCTGAAACAGTAGGCACGTTACTCTAACTCTGACTTCTGGACTAAATGTGTACCCACATTTCCGCGCATCATTGTAGCCTACAAATAAAATGCATCAAGTCATCCTTGAGATTCATTTGAGGGCAGACCTCAAGTGAAGTGTTCTCTCTGGATAGCTGTCCCGAGGCTATCATTTGCTGTTTGTTTAGAGTATTTACCCGCCAATCGACTTTAAAAAAAGTTGGGAGCGAGGGGAGACCCACCACGTCTCTCTACGTGATGTGTAAAGGGCGGATAACTCTGGAAGTCCAGATTTCACGTGTTTCTACATAGCTCCACCATTGTTTTCATTGGCCGCGAAACGTCTACAAAGACTAAGATGTCATGAATATTCGTTAGTTCATTAACTCATCCATTCTTTCACTCATTCATTAATGTATTTCCCCTACTCAATTTTGTGATGGGGATTTTTTTGCCGAAAAATAGAGTCGTCTCCCTTGAACTACATATCTCTCGTGTATGCATGCGCCTATTAGTGTGTGAGTGCGCGTTTGTGGGTGTGGGTGTGTGAGTGCCTGCACATTTCTGGGTGCATGCGTGCATGAGCGGGGCACGCACTGGCGCGTGCGCATGTGTATTAGTGACAGCGTATGTTAGCATGTGTGACTGCATGCAGCAGAAAATGCAGTTTCCTGAATATGGAGCCAGGTTGCAAGTGTGCATTTACCTGCAAGTTGATGACCTTTCTGCCATAACAAAGATTTCCATCTACAAAATGGCATGTTACAAGAAGGCTTAATTTGAAACTTGTGTTCAGATTAACATCTATTTTGATGCTAAGAATATATTATGTTGTCGCTCACTTCGCTAAAATAGATGATAATTATTGTGATGACTAAAATATTTTATCACAGGACAGAAACCACTGAAATAAAAACGATGACACATATCACGTCCAGAAAACTTTATTGAATGAACTCAAGCAAAGGGGGATAACTGGAGAAGCCAGAGCAAAAGAACAAGCTGAGCGTCGTGTATGAATATGCATGACAGGCATTGAGCGTCGTGTATGAATATGCATGACAGGCATTGAGCGTCGTGTATGAATATGCATGACAGGCATTGAGCATTTGCCTGTCGTCTGATGTGTTTACACCCACACAGAAAGGCACGTGGCTAAAAGCAGTTGTCAGTCACTTGTCAAGTGACATCGTACAGTGAAAACAGTCTTATCCAAGACTACTGTAACAATCCTGGACAAGGACGCATCAACCTCGCTCCTGGAAAGAGACTCGTTTGCGCCAGAAGGCCAACACGGAGTGCGGTGGTGGTGGGTCAGTTTTCAAGAGACCAGAAACCAATGTCAAAAAGAGCACAAAATGTGACTTCGGAATCTTAAAAGGTCAGAAAGCCTAGTCAATGAAAGTTTATGGCGATTTTGTTGTCTTGATTTGTTTAAACCTGTGAGTGAAAATGTACAGAAGAATTTATTGTTAATGTGCAAGTGTGTCTATATGTGTGTAATTTAAGGGTGCGTGGAAGTGGGTGTGGGTGTGTGAGCATGTGCAAGTGTATGTGTGTGTGTGGGGGGTGCATGAAAGTGTGTGTGTGTGGGGGGGGGGGTGAATGAAAGTGTGTGTGGGTATGTGTGTGTGTGTGTGTGTGTGTTGTTACGTGCTCTTACCAGTATCTATTTCTAACTCAATGTGTGTATGTTTGCATGCTCGTCCGCGAAATAACAGTGGCAAAAAGACTAGCAATAGTAAAAAATTCTGCCGTTCCCCTTGATCAAATCTGTAGGCATTTTACAATGGGTGAATATGACTGCATGACACCAACCAGGAAAAGTCAATTGAATAGTTTACCAGCAGTCATCAGGGGTTTCAGTAGTACAGTGTTTTCTGTAGCTTTGCATACAAACGCGCGCACGCACGCACGCACCCACACACACACACACACACACACACACACACACACACACACACACACACACAGACAGACACACACACGCACACCTATTAATCGCATGAGCAGAAAATTGTTCCCCTTATTTGTTGTCAAACACTAAAAAAGTATAGTGCAGTTGCAGAATCTCATTTT
Source organism: Theodoxus fluviatilis (assembly GCA_034096865.1). Classification (NCBI taxonomy): domain Eukaryota; kingdom Metazoa; phylum Mollusca; class Gastropoda; order Cycloneritida; family Neritidae; genus Theodoxus; species Theodoxus fluviatilis. The sequence goes on from JAWQFJ010027324.1 coordinate 30,144, forward strand.
ATCATTGTTGACGATGAAGTCTTTTTCAGTGCACCGTCACAAACATAATGATTTGTGTGTGTGGTTATAGCATATAAGCCGCCAGTAGTGTCCGTGATTTCAAGCATTTCCATATTTCATGTTTACTAAAATTGCCATCAAAGCAACCACATACACATGCATATGATATTTGAACCGTGTCCCAATTTCGCATTTGCTACAAATAAAATATACCGAATGTTAAACATCTGCCTATTTTACGTTTTTGACAATTACCATAAATGCAAGCAGATATTTAAGTGATTTAAAGCATTTTCCTATTTCATGGTTGCTATATTTACCATAAAAGCAGCCAGATATGTAAGCCATTTGAAGCATGTATCGTATTTGCTACAAATAAAATATAATTGATGTCAGACATTTTCTTATAAAACGTTGCGATGATAAACATAAAACAAGAAGCTATTTAAGTGATTTAAATCATTTTCCTATTTCATGTTCGCTATAAATATCAAAGTAGCAACAAGGCATATCAGGAGTTTCAAGCATTTTCCTACATTATGTTTGCTACAACTGCCACACAAACAAGCAGATATGTAAATAATTTCAAGCATTTTCTCATTTGTGTTTGCCACAGTTACCATAAGAGCAACCATACATATAAGTGATTTCAAGAAATTTCCCATGTTACGTTTTCTACAAATACCATAAATGAAACCACATATAGAAGCAATTTCAAGCATTTTTGTTTTTTTACTTTTGATACAAATACCATACAGGCAACGATATATGAGGAAGTGGACATATTTCTCATGTATGCAACAAATAGCATGAAAGCAACAATATATATTAATATTTCAAGCGTCTTTCTCTTTCACAATTGCTGTAAATGCGATGAAGCAAATAGATACATAAGTAATTTCAAGCACTCTCAAATGTTACGTTCGCTACAAATACCATATATGTAAACAGATACATGTATATGATTTCTTTTCAGAATCTTCCTCTTTCACGTTGTTCGTATTGAAACGTAAATTCAGTGCGCCTTATTTTTAGGTCATTCATGCTTCTTATACATATGTATACCTGCTCATGTCTGTTCGTTAAATCGTGAGGTTTTGTGTCGAAATTGAAAAGCGAGCGGAAAATAGGATTCTGTATCAGCGACTTTTAGTTCCGAGCCCTCTGTCTTCCTTTTCCGCGCCTTGCGTCATGCTTGCACTCAGCGTGGGGAGCCGTTCCTGCCGAGGATTCTGTCAGTCAGCCTGTCCCAGACGGGATCGTCCTCTTGCCTGTCCCCGATGACGAAGACGTCCTCCTCCTCCACGGCGCTCAGCAGGGTCTGGGGGATGTCCGCCTTGCTGAGCGGGCCCGCCAGCAGCAGCAGCACTCGGCCCGGCGTCCGCCAGTCCAGAGTGCGGTACGCCACCTGTGCTGTGAAGTCGCACCACTCGTCCTGAAACGGGAGCACCATGATTTTACTGTCAGATGTCGTACAGCATAGATTGCTGTCATCAACATATATAGATGCGGTGGAAAAACTTGGAGATCATTTGAATACATTGTAGCTCTGTGAGATGCGTTCTGCATATTCCCGTTCATCTCTATGCATTGTAACATAAGGAACCACAGTCCCACAGCACAGGCTGCCTACCTGCAGGAAGTGGGGCGTGACCAGGACCAGCGTTCGCCAGCAACAGTGCACGCCCTGCACGATGCCCTCGGCGCGACTGGCGCCCGGCAAGACGGCGGGCAGCGTCTCTCGCTCCCTCAGGAACAGACGCACGCCTCCACGCTCCTCCAGCAGACGGCGCAGCGGGCCGTAGGCCAGAGCCACGTCCTCGTCCTTGTCGCTGTGGGCCACGTAGGCGTCGTAAGGGAAGTCGCCTCGCCTGCGTCCAGCCCCGCCCACTCCCACGAGGCGCAGCACCACGTGTTGGATCTGACTGCGGAACTTGGCCCCCAGCCACACCACCACCATCACCAGCAGCAGCACCGGCAGTCCCACGCCAGAAAAAACCAGCCAGAAGGGCGCCGCGCACTTCCGCCACACTTGGCCGTGGGTCTGTTCCAGCACCTGACCAATGGTGGAGTAGGTCTTGGCCTCAGTCAGACACGGCAGGTCTCCGGCCCTGTCCACACGTACGGCCGTGGTCTGCAGCCACGTCAAGAAGGCCAGGGCAGAGCAGTCGCACGCCAGCGGGTTGCCGTACAGACGCAGGGTCAGGTTGCGGCCTTGACTGGCCACCCCGTCCAGAACCGCCATCTGGGCCTGGTCCAAGACGCTGATGGCGTTGAAGGAGAGGTCCAACTCCTCCAGGTGGGGCAACCTGCCCACGTCCACGGGCACGGCGCTGAAGGCGTTGGTGGACAGGTGCAGGCGTCGCATAGAGGCAGGCAACGCGTCCTGTGGAACCTGGCTGAGGTCGTTGTTGGACAGGTCCAGCTCCTGCAGACGCGTCAGAGGCTGCAGCAGACGACGGCCCCAGTCCAGCAGGAAGCGACGGTTGAGGAAAGCTCCGCTCACGTTGAGAAGTGTCAGGCCTGGGAAGGTGTCGAAGAACTCGGGAGCGACGATGCTCAGATCGCAGTAGGACAAGTCGAACTCCTCGAGATGTTCTAATCCTTTTATCGGGTGCACGAAGTATTTCATCCCATTACGACTCGTAGAAAATTTCCTCAAACCTGGGGCATGAACCATGTTGATGTTTACTTTATAATATTCAAGTATACCATCTACATTAATGTAGGAGAGGTTATGTGGTAAACATATCTGTAATGTGTTTGGAGCTTCACTCAAATGAACCACCATCGGATCTAGTGGATTTTGATCCAAAACATCAGCACGGCTCCGAGGCCCACGTGGGAATTTCAAGGCAATGTTGAAATATTCCAAATTCACAAATTTACAAAGTCTAGAAGGCAGCTGACGTCCACTTTCAAAATGGTTATTCGAGAGGTCAAGGAATTTGATACATTCTCCAAAGATACCGTCCAACAATGGAGCCCAGTCCAAAGAAATGACATTGTTTTCCTGAAAACTGAACTTGGCGACACAAACGTTGGCAAGAATCCCGACCATGGAGGTGTCGATGATGAAAAAGTCAGGATTATCCATTCCGTCATTGTTGATGTGTGCTCCATTGAAGTTGATAGACGAGATTTTCCTTCCCTTTAGTCCACGAAGACTTTCAAACATTGTTTTGAAGGACAGATATCGGACGGCCTCGAAATTGAGCTCTGTCAGTTGTTTCAGGGGCTCAAATGTATCAGGGTCAATGACGTTTAATTCACGATTCCAACTCAAGTCCAGATGGCTGAGGTTGGGGTACCGAGAAAAGCTGTCCTTGCTGAGACGGGTCAGACTCTTCCTACTGAGGTCGAGGGAAACCAGAGTGGGCGGCAGGTCCTGGGGAACGTCAACCAGGTACCTGCTGGAGCAGTTCGCCACCAGCCCTGCCTGCGTTGAGTGCACGGAGCAGCCGGCATCCATGACGTCCACGCTGTCTGTGGCTGCTGGCACTGGAGACGTCTGGGACAGGGGAAGCAGCAGGACCAGCAGGACCAGCCGTGGTGGTGCCAGGTACGACGTGGTCCGCCTTGAGGAGATCATCTTTAGACTGAAAAGGTGGGACACAGAAATCAAAATGGTGAACGGCCTGACGAGTCATGACTGCAGACTGCTCTGTACATGTACATCAATATCAGTGGCGATGATGAGGAGCTCCCTGTCCAAACTGCCGTTTGAGAGGCAGGTTATTTTCATTCAGAGATTCGCAGTTCGTTTTCTTTGCTTATTCATCGTATTTGTCATATAACAACATTGCGACATTAACGGGATTGCATTCTGCTCATGCCAATAGACCCTGTGGTTTTGAAGTTTGACAGAACTTACTAGAAAAGCTGAGAAAAGCGCAGGCTGGAAACTCTGACACTTTCACAAGTCTAGTTATTATCAAACCTTCCAGAGAGGCTCTGTGGCCGAGTGGTTAGCGCGCTGGACCTACAGTCGCTTGCGGCCAGTGGGTACGGCGTTCGAAGCTGCGCGGTTCCCAGAGTTGCATCCTTGAGCAAGATGCTTAACTCGCATTGCTTCTCCCCACCCAGGAGTAAAACCGGGTACCTGTGAGGGCAATGTTGGCAAAACGTAGTGCGATTAACCCTTGTATGCGGCCAAGCGCCAGCATCGGGTTGGAATACTCCCCAGGGAGCGGAGTTGGTGCTGGTACCTGACTGTGTGCGTCTTAAATGTCTGTCACTATGTTTGTTGTGAGGGACCAGTGAGGATTGATCAAGATGCCCAGTGATCTGGGGGTAAAGTGTAAAGCGGTTTGAGACCCAGACAAAGGGTGTAAGTCGCTATATAAAATCACACCTTTACCTTTACTTTTATATAATGCCACAAGATGGTCAAGTCTTTTCTTATCCTTTTTATCCATATACTGTGAATGATGGAGGTTTTTGCGCTTTTCTTCTAAAGTTTTTACACGTTCATGACATTTTCATATGGAGACTAAATGAGTTGGAGGAATGGGTAACAAGATTTCTCCCCCCCCAAATCCCAGCACTCTTCAAGCCAGTGGCATGGAGAGGTGAAACAAAGTCGAGATGTTGCTTCAAAACCGCCACATCTTCTCCTTAGGCGAGGAGCGTCCTGTGGAAGCGGAAGCTGGCAGGCTCTGCCCCATGATGCGCGCACAGCGTGCAAATAGATCGGAACCACGAGGACACCTGGAGCTATGACCAGGCGTAACCCACCCCACAAGACTGTCAAGAAGTTTCAGGCGGGTGTCAGTTTTTGTTTCCTACTTATAATATATTGCGCCACAATGTATCGTCAACGTGCTTGGTTCTGTTTGACAACAGAAAACTGGCATC
>JAWQFJ010027324.1:45000-51807 GCA_034096865.1 Theodoxus fluviatilis
TACTATGTGTGTGTGCGTGTGTGTGTGTGTGTGTGTGTGTGTGTGTGTGTGTGTGTGTGTGTGTGTGTGTGTGTGTATGTGTGTGTGTGTGTTCGTGTGTTCGTGTGTGTGTGTGTGTGTGTGTGTGTGTGTGTGTGTGTGTGTGTGTGTGCGTGTGTGTGCGCGTGTGTGTGTGTGTGCGCGTGTGTGTGTGTGTGCGCGTGTGTGCGTGTGTGTGCGCGTGTGTGTGTGTGCGCGTGTGTGCGCGCGTGTGCGCGTGTGTGCGCGTGTGTGTTCGTGTGTGTGTATGTGTGTGTGTGTGCGCGTGTGTGCGCGTGTGTGTGTATGTGTGTGCGAATGTGCACTTAAGTGAATGTAGAAACATTCTGTGTAAAGTCTGTGTATTGTCACCCAAATTTCTTCTAAAGCCCCAACCCCCATCCCCCAAAGAAAAAAAGTTGTGACCCAACCTTTTTTTTCTGCCGACAGTAATTTTTTTCCTATCATGTAAAAGAAGAAAAAGAAATCAATGGTATCGATGCATTGTGTGCTGTTTCATATTCTTTGCCCTATGAGCTCTCTGTAAATCCTCTTTTTAAGTGTTAAAGTCACGTTTTTAGCTATATAGAAATTGAGATTAACATTCAATCTGGCTTCTTGTACTTTAAAAAAATTATTATTTTGAAAACGTTCAGGCCTACCTCCGCCCCCCCTTCCCCCCCCCCCCCTCCCCCCATGTTACTGTAATCACATCTATTTTTCCTTTTGGCCTAACTGAGACTCAAACTTCCTTTAGTATACAGGATGGATGGAAACAGCCAGCCTGCAGAGTGAGAATGAGAAGACGGAATGGTAGTCCCTCTTGTGGATCCCCGTGTGGGTCGGGGGGTTAAGAATTGACCCGCCACGTCTCCCTATGATATGTGTATACCTTGCATCGCCTACAAGCTGATAGGCTGAAAAACATCCTCCCTCCCTCTTGTGGAAGATAAATGATTGCTTTCTTCCTGTTGTTCTTTACTTGTCGTTCTCTTGTGTCCATGAGATTTATGTATGGAAAAGACGGAGTAGAAGGAGAGAAATAAAGGGACTACAACCCAAATACGAACAGAGCATTTCACTTTTTCAGTGTTGGTTAACTTGGAGTCAGTAACTGTGCTGTTAACTCTCCTGCTCTTTTGAAATGTACCAACCCTCGGCAGCAAAGGAGGGAAATAAAACCAGATGGCAACTGCCAAACACTGTTGCTATGGTAATTTGTTCCTTTAAAATCAGGTAATCTACAGTGGATTTCATTCTTTGGTCAACCCACGTAGGTTGTATGTTATGTGGACACTGTGTAAGCAATTTATTTCACAATTTGATAAGTCTTTGAAATTCAGGGAAAGGTTTATTTATATTTTTATATTTTTATGAAGCTTAGTCAACATAGCCGAGAGTTTGAACTCTTACCATTGTTATGTAGAAAGTTGGAAAAATTGTGAAGAAACAAACAGTACATTCAGTTGCCAATATGTAAGAAAATTGTTGAATTAGTTGTAAAAGAAAGCTACATTAGTTTTGAAATTGTTGCCATCCAGTGTTGCCACCTTATGTACATCCAGAGATATATTAATCCATTTCCATCCCAAATTTTTGGACTTTCAAACACACAAACAAACATTTCACTGAAGGTTGACAGCCTTTCTCTACAAGAGCTTGAAAGGAAATTATCTTCATGCTTTGACCCAAAATTCCAGCATATTTTTCTGTTTAGTAGGTGCTTTGGTCCCCAAAATATACCTTCCATCAAGCACTTTGTAATTTTGTTTCACATTCTAATGCACGAACTAGACTGATCTTTCTGAAAAGCTTGGTTACAAAGTATAAGTTAGGTTAAAATGTTGGTTATATGCAAATGAGCATTACCATCCTCTCTTCACATTGCTGCAGGGAGAACTATATAAGCAGCCTGCCCACCATAGCTCGACGGGAGGGTGTGCTGGAGAGGGTTGGGCTCGACACAGGTTGTGGAAGAGAGCGTGAATGGTGGGAGAGTACTGGTGGCAGGGTTCTACACTGGTGTGTGCTGGATTGTTAATGTGTGCTGGATTGTTGGTGTTTGTGGCTGCTGAATGGGGGGTGGGGTATTGGACTGTTGTGAGCTGGATTAGAGCTGTGCACTGGATTGCAGGTGTTTGCTAACATGAAAATGGGTTATTGAATTGTGATGTGTTCGATTGTTGGTGGGTGCTGGATCGAGGATAGGTTATTGAACTCTTCTGTTGGTCGCAAACTAAATGGGTATGTGCACGTCTCACAATCGTCATGACATGCCAAGACTGTGTAACAAGGCACAGTAAAAGGAGGGAGGAGGAGTGGAAGACAAAGGTGACGTCGCTGAGTGGACATGACTGAAGTTTACCGAAACCCTGAGACAGTCTAAGAGGTGAAAATAAATGCAGTGAAGTGGTTGACAGATCATTTGTGGTGCCCCAACGGTCGTTCATACTACGGGAAAGTGCAATGTGCAATGCTGAATTGGTGATGCGTCTGCACAAATAAATTAGTAATAATTATTTGATTATGATAGTAATTTTGTGTATTATGTGGTATTCGTGCATGACATTAACTGCCTATGAAATTTTGAATAAGGTGGGAAAATATGGTAAAAAATACGTTATCATCATTAAAGTATTTAAATTTTAATTAATGTCAAAACACCATGTTACATTTTTTCTTATTTAACGAAATAAATGAATAAAATAATAATCAAAATACATATTAAAAATATAGGCCCACTTGTACATTTTGTGTAGAATTGGTTTACACAAGATAGTCCCCCCTGCCATGCAGCGACTTTTAGTCACATCAACTGCATTAACGTGTAAGGCATTGAGAAAGTTTTGCTACTGCCACTGTGGTTCACTTCTAATTCCACTTGTTGAATTGGTACTAACCCTGCAGCAATGTTGCTTTTAGTCACGTCAACTGTATTAACTTCTAAGGCACTGAGTAAGTTTTGCTACTGTGGAACATTTCAGGGTCAATTGTCACAAGTTGTTTTCTCACTTCACCAAGGGATTAAAGCCGCGGTATACAGTGATAAACACACATCGTCAGTTGTTCTGTTACACATATCATTCTGTAGTATTTATTCTAATTATTCAAGCAAGTAACTTAGTGACAGAGTCATTCATACAAAGATTACACACCCGTCATTCTTTTCTACTCTTCTTTCAACCTAACACACACCCAAACACCCACAAGCCAAGCCCATCCCAGCTCCAGCACACCCACCCAACAACTATAGGGGGTGAGGCTGGTTATATAGGGCTGACCAGCTCTGTAGAGACTACGATGGTAGTGCTCATTTGCATATAATGACATTAAATCAAGCCCTTGTCTGATCTCCACTGCTTTTTTGCAGTAAGGTGGATGTGCTCAGATCATTTCAATCATATCTTCTCATGTGTGAACAATGCCAACATTTGAGCAGACTGATAATTTGAATGTCTGATCAGTGAGTATGGCTGCCGCCTTTGTCAGATGACAAGGTTCCAGTGGAAGCTGTTCTTTCTTGTCTCAAGAGTCGACAGAAAATAAGAGAGAATGGGTCAGAGCGCCCCATGATATTCGCCGGTTGTTACAAATCGAATGTGCGGAAGGGTGTGTGCACGTGGCTAGGTTTTGACTGTGATTATTTTTAGCATGAGTTGATGACGTAGTGACTGAGGTGTTTTCACCTGTGAGCGAATGATCTGATTGATTGTATATGTGCCGAGTGAAAGCTGTGTACGACACTCGAGCGAATGAACCCCAAGGCGACGGGTGAGTGCTGATTTTATCTGTATCCTTATACCTTGTAAATACCGCGGATGTATGATGATTGCTAGGGAAGGAATGGATGAGTGAGTTTGTGTGTTATTTTCAGGGTTCTTCGGTATGGTACGAGTCCCAGAGGCACTGGCTGAGGCTTGGAGCTTTGCTGGCAGGGGCCCGGAGCGAAGACTGTTGGGTGGGGGCCCTGTGAGCGCTTGCAGCAAGATAGTCGGCGGGGGCCGCTGGAGTGTCTGAGGCTGTGTGTCGGCGGGGGCCGCTCGTCAGCGCCTGTGAGCCCTGGTGTGGGACAGGGCAGTTGGGTTGTGTTGTGTGGTTGAATACACTCATTTGTAACTATGTGATGGTGTTTGTGTTTTTCTTGCTTATTTTCATTTGTGTGGGCTAGGCTAACCTGAGGCCCAGTTAGCCAGTCCGTAACACCTTATACAACAGTGCGGCAGAAGTCTTCAAAGTGACACGTAAAGAAAGAATGAATACAAGAGTATTTTTGTTCATTTATTCATTTACAACAACCAGATGCTGTGGTCCGTCAGCTTGCGTGGCCTGCCAGCTTTGCTGTCTTTCCAGCACCCCTCTCCCCCGATGACTCCACTAGTGTGGCTCGTTGTCAAAAGTCTGCCCACACCGGGACCACATTAATGAACACTAAACCAGTAGGTCAACCGAAATTGTATTTGCCATATCTCTGTTCCATGCAAAAACCACAGTACAACTCATAATGTTTATCAAGCAAACAATATCAACAAACAACATTAGGATAAACAGACACTCTATACCATAAGTGCGATAAAGATTGTGTATCAAAGGTTTCTGTCACAGCAGAGGTTTCTAATACAAATACAGACATTACCTAAGCACCAAATTAATGACAAAAAATTGCTTTCACATACTCTCATAATGCTATTTACCTATGCCTATACATATTATTTCACTGGCACTGAATCATATGCAAACAGCATAACCATTCATATTGCTTATGGTTGGAACATCAGCTTGGAGGAAGAGACTCGCTGTCAATCATAAAATCATAGTACACATATGCACATGCACACCCATACCCGTCAAAAGCACAACCAAGTAGACACAGTGTGTGTGTGTGTGTGTGTGTGTGCGTGTGTGTGTGGGGGGGGGGGGGGGGGGGGGGGGGAGGGGAGGAGGAAGGGAGAGAGAGAGGGGGAGAGAGGAGAGAGAGAGAGAGAGAAGAGAGAGGAGGATGAGAGGAGAGAGAGAGGAGAGGGGAGGGAGGGTGGAGAGAGAGAGAGGAGAAGAGAAGAGAGAGGAGAGAGAGGAGAGAGAGAGAGCGAGAGAGAGAGAGAGAGAGAGAGAGAGAGAGAGAGAGAGAGCGAGAGAGCGAGAGAGCGAGAGAGAGAGAGGGAGGGAAGGAGGGGCATGCATACATTACTCTTTGGTAGATGACCAAATGTTGTGACCATTGTGGTATATTGCCTGGATAACTTGAATGCCTGTGCTGCTTCATTGCAATGGGGGTTTGAAACCCAGAGATCTTCCTCAATCATCTACAATTTTTGTGGTGGTGGTGGCGGTTCGCCTGTTGTTTTGCTTTTGTTTTGTTGTGTTTGTTCTGGTGAGGGAAAGAAAGACATAGCCTGGTTCCTCCTTAATGATACACAATGCCATCTTGTGTGTATATATGCGTGCGTGTGTGCACATGCCTGGGTTTGTGTAAATGGGTGGATGTGAGTGTGCTTGCATGCGAGTTTGAGGTGACCAGGTAGGCATATAGATAGTGAATTTGATAGCTTGATAAAAAAAAGCAAAGTAGGAGGAGAAGAGATAATAGGTCACACGTTGAGCAGATTATTTGTACAGGAATGTTTTAATCTCATCATCTTCTTAAGTAATTTTAAAAAGTGTTAAGTGCTGGTGCAGTAGTCTTCTCCTCCATCATCTCCCCTTTTCTTTTTTTTAACACCCCCCCCCCCCCCCCCCCCCCCCCCTCCCCCACCCTCGGTGTATTTATGCATATGTATGAAATTAATATATGTGTGCATGTGTATATGTGTGTGCATCTGTGTATGTGAGATGATGATTATGAAGATATTTTGCGGTGTTCACTGGGATAGTTCACCGGTTTGGATGACCGACAGGCTGTTGGGGAAAATTGGCAATAAATGAGTCTGTTCCAATGCACTGGTAGTTGACCAAATGTTATAAACTTTGATTCATATGACTTATTACTGACTAGATGATTTGTAATATCTATTTCGCTGCTTTGTAGTGGGGGTTTGTACCCTAAAGTTCCCCCCTAAACATCTAAAAATCATTTCCGTCTACTCCACAGGAATGGATGCAAAAAACTTAAAACAACCAATGTCAAATTCGGTGTGAGAGAATAAGTGAAAGAATAAATAGGGAATCAAAATGTACTAATTTCTTTTACTCATTTCTAATTGATAACATGGACATAGTCATCCATTCCCCCAAAAATGGGAAAAATCTTTCATGGGCAATAACATTGACTGGGAAAGTAGTTATACTCTGCCAAAGCAATCCACAATAGCCACGCAGCTGAGGACCTTCCAGTTCAAATTCGTACATCAGATTATATCAACATCTTCCTTCTACGTATAGAAAAATCATCTGCATCCCATTGTGGACTTTGTTGGTGTGGTGTCGAAACACAGGAACATATATCCTGGGAGAGTCCGATAATTCAAGACTTCTGGTGCAAACTCCAGCAATATCTAGAAGTCAGGAAGGCAACATTCCAGACACGTAAATAGTCCATAGTCTTTGGTGATAAGCTTGCCTCTCCTTTTATAAATCTCATCTTAATATCAGTACACTAAAATTTATCAAGCTAAGTGTCTAAATGATGAAATAGCCTTTGATTCATATAGTCAAGTCCTTCAATATACATATAGAATAGAAGAAAAATTGCTTTCAGAAATGGAGTATTGGAAAATTATAGTGCAAGTGGTCGCCTGTTTTACCAATATAAATAAAGACACTATTATAACCGATAACAATGACAAGAAAAGGCCC
>JAWQFJ010027325.1:0-20000 GCA_034096865.1 Theodoxus fluviatilis
TCCGTCCGTCCGTCCGGCGTAAAAAACTTAAACGTTGGATTTTTCTCGGAGACTATTAAGTCTATCAACACCAAATGTGGCATGATGGTGTATGATGACAAGGCCTCAAAAAACATACATAGTGACTTGACCTTGCTTCAAGGTCAAGGTCACAGGAGCCATAAATGTGGTCTCAAAAACAGTCATTTTTCACATTTTCCCAATTTTCTCCCACGTTATTGAGAATGGCAACCTTAGCTACAAATGGTATATAGGTCAAAGCAAGCCCTATCTTTTGATACCAGTTTGGTTGACCTTGCTTCAAGGTCAAGGTCACAGGAGCTCTTCAAAGTTGGATTGTATACATATTTTGAAGTGATCTTGACCCTGAACTATGGAAGATAACTGTTTCAAACTTAAGAATTCTGTGGGGCACATGTTATACTTTCATCATGAGACACATTTGTTCACATATCATCAAGGTCAAGGTCACTTTGACCCTTATGAAATGTGACCAAAATGGGGTAGTGAACCACTAAAAGTGACTATATCTCATGGTAGAAAGTGCCAATAAGCACCATTGTGCTTCCTATGTCTTGAATTAACAGCTTTGTGTTGCATGACCTTGGATGACCTTGACCTTGGGTCAAGGTCACATGTATTTTGGTAGGAAAAATGTGTAAAGCATTTCTTAGTGTATGATGTCATTGGTAGGTTTAGTTGTTTGACCTTGACCTTGAAGGTCACCTGAAGATCAAGGTCATATAAAGGTCTAGGTCAAGCATGTGAGTCATATGGGCTTTGCCCTTCTTGTTTTGTCATCATGTCATCACCACCACCACCCATCCATCATCATCATCATCATCATCATCCATCATCATCATCATCATCATCATGATGGTTTTCTTTCATGGTTATCCTGAACGTTGTTGTCATTGCAGATTAAGCTTTTGTCATATTCTTTCTTTCTTTTCATGTTTTCGTTAGACCTAGAACCTTGCTAGGCATGCCTGTATTTTTGTTGCAGCCTTTACTGTTTACAGCATCACTTTTCTTTCAAGAGTTTCAGTATGCTGTCAAAAATAAAGTTCAAACTGACCTAAGCTTTAAGTTTGTTCAGGAGGTTGATGTGCTGTGAAGTGCTCCATGTACTTCACTCCTGAATGGCTATTTTGGGGCATACTTTACTCAGCGCTGTGAATCTAAGAAAAGCGCACAACTGAGGTGATTCTCACAATTTGGAAAATAGCATCTCCAACCCCGCACTGGCTGTTGATGTGGAAAATCACCCTCTGAAACCCCACGTTGGGACAGGAACACGCCTTATTTGCCTCCGGCACTCTGTATGCGTGGATAGTAGCAGGTAAGGATGACATTGACACCATGGTGGACTTCACTCATGCAGAATATGTTTAAATGTGCTTAAATGATGTCTGTGGCAAAGAGCAGACTTTCTTTGTGTTTTGGTTTTAGTGATGGAGCTTAATGGAGGAATGATGGAAAGTAATCATATAACATTACTGGTCTTACAGAATACATAAACCTGCATATTTCTTTATAAAAAACTGGAAAACCATGAACTGCTCGTATCAAACAATGTTGTGCATAGAAGCATGCTGTCTTTCACGATCACGCTTGGTTTTTGTTTAGCCTTGACTGTGTGTGCATATTTTCATATGAGTTTTGTAGTTCTGTCCTTTCTGTATTCTTTGCATTAATATGTAAACTGCACATATAAGAAATTTCATATGCTGAACATCACCCAGTAGTAGTGTATGGGTGTTTCTTTTGTGCTTTCAAATTATTAATATTATATCAGTCTGTTTCAGATGAAGGAGTTCTGGCTGAAAGCATTCTAGAAAGAGTGCAAGAAATGTTTCCTCAGGAGTCTGAGGTAGCAAGAACTTTCTGTAAGTTGTGAATCCGTAATGCCTTCTTTTTTTTAACCAAAACAAAACAAAATTTAGTACACAGGTTGCAAAAGTGAGATGGGAACTTCTATTCTTGATGTCTGTTATGTCATGCCTGTGTAGTGAATGAAATGATATTTCCCAATAAGGTGGAAATTGTTCAAGGGTTAAATGAACACATCAAGAGTGGTGACTATGCCGCAAGTTGATGATGAAACTGATGCCTGGTTCCTTGGACGCATTGATGACCTGGAAGGGGATCTGGCCACATTCCTCTGGTGAGGGTGTACAAAGAAGGCAAAGCAATTATTCTAAATGGAGGAGCAGATTACAGTAAAGCATTTTCTTTACATCAAATTTGCTTTATGAATTCAATGTAGCTTCATAGCAAAGTAAACTATGATTTGAAGTGTGTTTAACTTTTTGGACTTACTTGTTTTCTGCCACAGCTGGGTTTGGTTTTTCCCCAACTTCTTACTTTTCCTGCTTGGGAATCGACTGAGAATAGCAATAGAATGGAATGTGCTTTTGGTCTGCTTTTTACTGAAAGTAGTGCACCTTATTGCTGCTTCATGGTGTGGGGTTTGTGAAAACTACTCAACCCTTTTTTCTTTCTTTCCATCCTAGCTTACTTACCTTCTGCATTTGTGGACGCGCATGATACTGAGCCAAACTTGCCATTGGGTGACTTGCCCATAATTTGCCTGATTTGACTGAAAATGGCACAGCTTGACTATTTCTACCCTATTTGTCTTCGTTACTAAGTAATAGAGGAATAAATGTATTATATAATAATGACAAAATTAGAAAAGGAAATATTTTATTTCAATGTTTCCCCCTGATGGAAGCAGTCTAAATGGCGGCCAAATCGAGGACATGCTTCACCTACCTACTTCATTGCCTCTGTGGAAAAATACACCTGAAAGTACACAATATGGAATCACCTTATCCGCTTCATAAAGTGTGTTTGAATTTCCATCTGTGATCATTTGTTTCTCAACTATCACCAGTAATGCTTGATACATGGCTAAAATTTGTTAATGTAAGTAACACTTTGTGTCCACCAACAAGCAGTTGTCAACTTTCTACATTCAGCAGCTAATTTGCTGACCTCACTGATCTGCGTAAATGAGTAACATGACCAAGGGCTGAAAGCTTGAAAAATACTCATCAAAAGAAGCAGCTACCCATGAGAGCCGCATTAGGGGTGGCAAAACTATAAAATATGCATTTTGTGTCCCTGTGTTACAAACATTTTATTGCTTTCAAAGTTCCACTGGAAGCCCGAAGCTGATGAAACTTGTGTCACAAGTCGTGTAGATATCACCAGAAGTGACTGTTTATACCCTCATGAGTAAAACTGTTTGTGATTGGTTGAAAGTTTGAAAGGAAGTGGTTTTGGAGTCTTCCATTCTGCTGTGTTACTTACGCGTGACTTTGTCTGAATCTGCTTCAATCCAGACGGCTATGATGAAAAAACAGCGCAATCACCTGCAATTACCTGCAATTAGGTAAGATGTTGGCCTGCGCTTGATTTACATGCAAAATGCTTTTGATTATTGCTCTCAATCGTCAGAAATGTTGCCATAGCTGTGAGGTCTCACGCTGGCTTGATGGTGTTGCTCTCAATCGTCAGAAATGTTGCCATAGCTGTGAGGTCTCACGCTGGCTTGATGGTGTTGCTCTCAATCGTCAGAAATGTTGCCATAGCTGTGAGGTCTCACGCTGGCTTGATGGTGTTGCTCTCAATCGTCAGAAATGTTGCCATAGCTGTGAGGTCTCACGCTGGCTTGATGGTGTTGCTCTCAATCGTCAGAAATGTCCCATAGCTGTGAGGTCTCACGCTGGCTTGATGGCGGGCTTTTGTCTGTGTGACACGAATGTTATGCATGACCACTGTGCTCATATCGGCCGCTGCTTGTTTCATTTCTTAATAGTTTTTAGCAACAGATTGAGTTATTTTAGCTGTGAAATGTTCATATTTTGTGTTAGTTTTATGCTGTATGTGTTTGGCTGATCTTCATAATGTGGACGTAAAATCAATGCTTCCATGTGTTACTGACGTATTCTCAGAATTCTGAAAAGCTTGTCATGTAATGAAACATATTTCAGGTATAGTTTTTGCGTCACTAAATCCAAGTTAATGTCAGCAATCTACTTCAGGTTTCTAATTCAGGAACGGCTACAGGAAAAGACAATGTTTGTTTTATTGTGGCAGGGTATGAAGTAACATTGAAATAGAGTAAAACTGTCTGATACAGAATAAATCATCACAGCCCACTTAACATTATCAATGTGCAGTACAAGGGGGAAAAGAATCATCTCATGATCCATCTTTTTTAGCAGATCTTGTTACATTGCCCTAAGTATGCAATCTTTTACCTCATAGAGTTGATGATGATGTTGTTGATGATGATGATGATGATGATGATGATGATGATGATGATGATGATGATGATGATGATGGTGTTAATGAGAGAAAGAAAAATTAAAGTTCTCTTGAGACTGTGCATTGAACGCAGTTTTATCATTGCCACTTGTGGCATGAGTGCACTCAAGATTCTTTCTAATTTTTCTCCGTGTGTTTTCTCAGGTTCTTCAACAGCATGGCAGGGAACTGGAGGTACAATGCTTCTGTGAAAGGGGGAACTTCTCCATTTTTCCCAATGTGCCAGACAAGCTGGGTTGAAAGGGGGGATGCCACACCCCTCGCTCCCCCCATCATCAATGCCTGCAGGCAACACTTCCCCCCTGGAGTGTAAATAAAAGCAGTTGTATAAACATACTTGACTTGTTCTTTTATTTGCTGTGATGTGTTTCCGAGTTGTGGGTGTTTCCTTTGTCCCTTCAAAGCAGTTTCCATTAATTACTTTGGTTGGTGTCTCTGTTACTTATGTAATACATGATCTCAACAATGTTATCAGTTTAACATTGTTTTAAAAATGACATATATGCTGGTTTTAAGTCCAAAAGGAACAGGAAAAAAAGAAAAGAGTTGCATCAGTTCCTGAATTCACTTAAGAGAAAATACTGAGAATATCACTTTCAAAAGGGAATTTGAAAATGGTCTTGACTTAGTTCCAACTAGAATGTGGTATATGCATTGTTTCTTACCTGCAAGATGAAGACATTCAAAGTCTTTTACCTTTATTCTGGTCCAAAGTTGTCTTGTGACTTACATTGTAAAAGGACATTGCCACCAGTTACCCTTACATGCTGTAAAGGTTGGTAAAGATAGACTTGTTTTCCTTTCTTTTTTTGATTCAGGCATGCCTGTGCCACATTCAAAAACAGGTTTTCATTCATTTCAAACACTTGTAAATGTTGATGCTTTAATATGTCCTCATTCTGTGGCTCAGATTTGTGCTTGGCCTCAGCTGTAGGATTATCTATCATCTTCCATTTTTTTGTTTGCAGATGTTTCTTTGCTGAATAATTATCTACTGTTTTCTCAATTTTTTTAAAATATGTGGTATGGTTATAATTTGTAAGTAGTAAGCAACTTTGTTTCATTGGTTCTAATTCCCATATAGCCCTGGTTTGCAATTTGTTTTTTATTGTCATGGTGTAATCTTCATAGATTTCCTCTTTCATGCACCTTTTAAAGAAGAATAAACACATATAAGACCACTCCATCCAATTCCCAGTATATTGTCCAAAGTAGATTCCATCTTTATTCATTAATTCAGTTTGTCAATGCAATTGTGTATGTCATTTGTAGGCCACATTTTTACTTATGTATCTTATGGTGTCATCTTTAGGGCAAATTTTAATCACATTACTAGTAACATAACTTTCCTAATATTTAAATAAGGCATAGATCCTGATCAATATAAACTGCCTGGCAAGCATAAAAGTAGAGTATGCTCTGAATAATCCCTTTTTTCTTTTCTTTTTACCATATTCAGTAAAACTATGGATATGTGAAATATGGCATTGATGCATTTTGCAGCTTGGCCATAAACCGGGAGCATTCTGTCCTCCCTGGATCCTTTGGGTGGCAGTGAGGGATGCACTTCTCATGAAGAGACTGCGTCTGAAACAGGTAAGAACTGAAAATGTTGGCCTTTCCTTTGTATAATGTAAAGTCATTACATAGGAACTTTGGATAATTAGGGAGCTTATGACCTTGAATGAGTCTGCATAGCAGTGGATGTGATAAACAATGCATGGGCAATGTGTGGGCAATGTATGGGCAATGTGTGGGCAATGTGTGGGCAATGCATGGGCAATGTGTGGGCAATGTGTGGGCAATGCATGGGCAATGTGTGGGCAATGTATGGGCAATGTGTGGGCAATGTGTGGGCAATGCATGGGCAATGTGTGGGCAATGCATGGGCAATGTGTGGGCAATGCATAGGCAATGTGTGGGCAATGTGTGGGAAATGCATGGGCAATGCATGGGCAATGTGTGGGCAATGTGTGGGCAATGCATGGGCAATGTGTGGGCAATGTGTGGGCAATGCATAGGCAATGTGTGGGCAATGCATGGGCAATGTGTGGGCAATGTATGGGCAATGCATGGGCAATGCATGGGCATTGCATGGGCAATGTGTGGGCAATGTATGGGCAATGTATGGGCAATGCATGGGCAATGTGTGGGCAATGTATAGGCAATGTATGGGCAATGCATGGGCAATGTGTAGGCAATGTGTGGGCAATGTGTGGGCAATGCATGGGCAATGTATGGGCAATGTGTGGGCAATGTGTGGGCAATGTATGGGCAATGCATGGGCAATGTGTTGGCAATGCATGGGCAATGTATGGGCAATGTGTGGGCAATGTGTGGGCAATGTGTGGGCAATGTGTGGGCAATGCATGGGCAATGTGTGGGCAATGTGTGGGCAATGCATGGGCAATGTGTGGGCAATGTGTGGGCAATGCATGGGCAATGTGTGGGCAATGTGTGGGCAATGCATGGGCAATGTGTGGGCAATGTGTGGGCAATGTGTGGGCAACAATGTGTGGGCAACAATGTGTGGGCAATGCATGGGCAATGTGTGGGCAATGTGTGGGCAATGTGTGGGCAATGTATGGGCAATGTATGGGCAATGTGTGGGCAATGTATGGGCAATGCATGGGCAATGTGTGGGCAGTGCATGGGCAATGTGTGGGCAATGTGTGGGCAATGTGTGGGCAATGCATGGGCAATGTGTGGGCAATGTGTGGGCAATGCATGGGCAATGTGTGGGCAATGTGTGGGCAATGCATGGGCAATGTGTGGGCAATGTATGGGCAATGTATGGGCAATGTGTGGGCAATGTGTGGGCAATGTGTGGGCAATGTATGGGCAATGTGTGGGCAATGCATGGGCAATGTATGGGCAATGCATGGGCAATGTGTGGGCAATGTGTGGGCAATGCATGGGCAATGTGTGGGCAATGTGTGGGCAATGCATGGGCAATGCGTGGGCAATGTGTGGGCAATGTGTGGGCAATGCATGGGCAATGTGTGGGCAATGCATGGGCAATGTGTTGGCAATGTGTTGGCAATGTGTGGGCAATGTGTGGGCAATGCATGGGCAATGTGTGGGCAATGTGTGGGCAATGTGTGGGCAATGTATGGGCAATGCATGGGCAATGTGTGGGCAATGTGTGGGCAATGCATGGGCAATGTGTGGGCAATGCATGGGCAATGCATGGGCAATGTGTGGGCAATGTGTGGGCAATGTGTGGGCAATGTGTGGGCAATGTGTGGGCAATGCATGGGCAATGTGTGGGCAATGTGTGGGCAATGTGTGGGCAATGCGTGGGCAATGCGTGGGCAATGTATGGGGAATGTGTGGGCAATGTGTGGGCAATGTGTGGGCAATGTATGGGCAATGTATGGGCAATGTGTGGGCACTGCATGGGCAATGTGTGGGCAATGTGTGGGCAATGTGTGGGCAATGCATGGGCAATGTGTGGGCAATGTGTGGGCAATGCATGGGCAATGTATGGGCAATGCATGGGCAATGTGTGGGCAATGCATGGGCAATGCATGGGCAATGTGTGGGCAATTCGTGGGCAATGTGTGGGCAATGTGTGGGCAATGCGTGGGCAATGTGTGGGCAATGCATGGGCAATGTGTGGGCAATGTATGGGCAATGTGTGGGCAATGCATGGGCAATGCATGGGCAATGCATGGGCAATGCGTGGGCAATGTGTGGGCAATGCATGGGCAATGTGTGGGCAATGCATTGGCAATGCATGGGCAATGTGTGGGCAATGCATGGGCAATGTGTGGGCAATGTGTGGGCAATGCATGGGCAATGTGTGGGCAATGTATGGGCAATGCATGGGCAATGCATGGGCAATGTGTGGGCAATGTGTGGGCAATGTATGGGCAATGTGTGGGCAATGCATGGGCTATGTATGGGCAATGCATGGGCAATGCATGGGCAATGTGTGGGCAATGTGTGGGCAATGCATGGGCAATGTGTGGGCAATGTGTGGGCAATGCATGGGCAATGTGTTGGCAATGTGTGGGCAATGCATGGGCAATATGTGGGCAATGTGTGGGCAATGCATGGGCAATGCATGGGCAATGTGTGGGCAATGTGTGGGCAATGCATGGGCAATGTGTGGGCAATGAATGGGCAATGTATGGGCAATGTGTGGGCAATGTGTGGGCAATGCATGGGCAATGCATGGGCAATGTGTGGGCAATGCATGGGCAATGTGTGGGCAATGAATGGGCAATGTATGGGCAATGTGTGGGCAATGTGTGGGCAATGTGTGGGCAATGTGTGGGCAATGCATGGGCAATGTATGGGCAATGCATGGGCAATGTGTGGGCAATGTGTGGGCAATGTATGGGCAATGTGTGGGCAATGTGTGGGCAATGTGTGGGCAATGTGTGGGCAATGCATGGGCAATGTGTGGGCAATGTGTGGGCAATGCATGGGCAATGCATGGGCAATGTATGGGCAATGTGTGGGCAATGTGTGGGCAATGTGTGGGCAATGTGTGGGCAATGCATGGGCAATGCATGGGCAATGTGTGGGCAATGCATGGGCAATGAATGGGCAATGCATGGGCAATGTGTGGGCAATGTGTGGGCAATGCGTGGGCAATGTATGGGCAATGCATGGGCAATGTGTGGGCAATGCATGGGCAATGTGTGGGCAATGTGTGGGCAATGCGTGGGCAATGTGTGGGCAATGCGTGGGCAATGTGTGGGCAATGTGTGGGCAATGTCTGGGCAATGCATGGGCAATGCATGGGCAATGTGTGGGCAATGTGTGGGCAATGCAGGGGCAATGTGAGGGCAATGCATGGGCAATGTGTGGGCAATGTGTGGGCAATGCATGGGCAATGTGTGGGCAATGCATGGGCAATGTGTGGGCAATGTGTGGGCAATGTGTGGGCAATGCGTGGGCAATGTGTGGGCAATGTGTGGGCAATGCATGGGCAATTTGTGGGCAATGTATGGGCAATGCATGGGCAATGTATGGGCAATGTGTGGGCAATGTGTGGGCAATGCATGGGCAATGTGTGGGCAATACGTGGGCAATGTGTGGGCAATGTGTGGGCAATGTGTGGGCAATGCATGGGCAATGTGTGGGCAATGCATGGGCAATGTGTGGGCAATGTATGGGCAATGTGTGGGCAATGTATGGGCAATGCATGGGCAATGTGTGGGCAATGCGTGGGCAATGTGTGTGCAATGTATGGGCAATGTGTGGGCAATGCGTGGGCAATGCATAGGCAATGCATGGGCAATGCATGGGCAATTTGTGGGCAATGTGTGGGCAATGCATGGGCAATGCATGGGCAATGTGTGGGCAATGCATGGGCAATGTGTGGGCAATGTGTGGGCAATGCATGGGCAATGTGTTGGCAATGTATGGGCAATGCATGGGCAATGCATGGGCAATGTGTGGGCAATGTGTGGGCAATGCATGGGCTATGTATGGGCAATGCATGGGCAATGCATGGGCAATGTGTGGGCAATGTGTGGGCAATGCATGGGCAATGTGTGGGTAATGTATGGGCAATGCGTGGGCAATGTGTTGGCAATGTGTGGGCAATGCATGGGCAATGTGTGGGCAATGCATGGGCAATGCATGGGCAATGTGTGGGCAATGCATGGGCAATGCATGGGCAATGTGTGGGCAATGTGTGGGCAATGTGTGGGCAATGCATGGGCAATGTATGGGCAATGCATGGGCAATGTGTGGGCAATGCATGGGCAATGCATGGGCAATGTGTGGGCAATTCGTGGGCAATGTGTGGGCAATGTGTGGGCAATGTGTGGGCAATGCGTGGGCAATGTGTGGGCAATGGATGGGCAATGTGTGGGCAATGTATGGGCAATGTGTGGGCAATGCATGGGCAATGCATGGGCAATGCATGGGCAATGCGTGGGCAATGTGTGGGCAATGCATGGGCAATGTGTGGGCAATGCATTGGCAATGCATGGGCAATGTGTGGGCAATGCATGGGCAATGTGTGGGCAATGTGTGGGCAATGCATGGGCAATGTGTGGGCAATGTATGGGCAATGCATGGGCAATGCATGGGCAATGTGTGGGCAATGTGTGGGCAATGTATGGGCAATGTGTGGGCAATGCATGGGCTATGTATGGGCAATGCATGGGCAATGCATGGGCAATGTGTGGGCAATGTGTGGGCAATGCATGGGCAATGTGTGGGCAATGTGTGGGCAATGCATGGGCAATGTGTTGGCAATGTGTGGGCAATGCATGGGCAATATGTGGGCAATGTGTGGGCAATGCATGGGCAATGCATGGGCAATGTGTGGGCAATGTGTGGGCAATGCATGGGCAATGTGTGGGCAATGAATGGGCAATGTATGGGCAATGTGTGGGCAATGTGTGGGCAATGCATGGGCAATGCATGGGCAATGTGTGGGCAATGCATGGGCAATGTGTGGGCAATGAATGGGCAATGTATGGGCAATGTGTGGGCAATGTGTGGGCAATGTGTGGGCAATGTGTGGGCAATGCATGGGCAATGTATGGGCAATGCATGGGCAATGTGTGGGCAATGTGTGGGCAATGTATGGGCAATGTGTGGGCAATGTGTGGGCAATGTGTGGGCAATGTGTGGGCAATGCATGGGCAATGTGTGGGCAATGCGTGGGCAATGCATGGGCAATGCATGGGCAATGTATGGGCAATGTGTGGGCAATGTGTGGGCAATGTGTGGGCAATGCGTGGGCAATGCATGGGCAATGCATGGGCAATGTGTGGGCAATGCATGGGCAATGAATGGGCAATGCATGGGCAATGTGTGGGCAATGCGTGGGCAATGCGTGGGCAATGTATGGGCAATGCATGGGCAATGCGTGGGCAATGCATGGGCAATGTGTGGGCAATGCGTGGGCAATGCGTGGGCAATGCGTGGGCAATGCGTGGGCAATGTGTGGGCAATGTGTGGGCAATGTCTGGGCAATGCATGGGCAATGCATGGGCAATGTGTGGGCAATGTGTGGGCAATGTGAGGGGCAATGTGAGGGCAATGCATGGGCAATGTGTGGGCAATGTGTGGGCAATGCATGGGCAATGTGTGGGCAATGCATGGGCAATGTGTGGGCAATGTGTGGGCAATGTGTGGGCAATGCGTGGGCAATGTGTGGGCAATGTGTGGGCAATGCATGGGCAATTTGTGGGCAATGTATGGGCAATGCATGGGCAATGTATGGGCAATGTGTGGGCAATGTGTGGGCAATGCATGGGCAATGTGTGGGCAATACGTGGGCAATGTGTGGGCAATGTGTGGGCAATGTGTGGGCAATGCATGGGCAATGTGTGGGCAATGCATGGGCAATGTGTGGGCAATGTATGGGCAATGTGTGGGCAATGTATGGGCAATGCATGGGCAATGTGTGGGCAATGCGTGGGCAATGTGTGTGCAATGTATGGGCAATGTGTGGGCAATGCGTGGGCAATGCATAGGCAATGCATGGGCAATGCATGGGCAATGTGTGGGCAATGTGTGGGCAATGCATGGGCAATGCATGGGCAATGTGTGGGCAATGCATGGGCAATGTGTGGGCAATGTGTGGGCAATGCATGGGCAATGTGTTGGCAATGTATGGGCAATGCATGGGCAATGCATGGGCAATGTGTGGGCAATGTGTGGGCAATGCATGGGCTATGTATGGGCAATGCATGGGCAATGCATGGGCAATGTGTGGGCAATGTGTGGGCAATGCATGGGCAATGTGTGGGTAATGTATGGGCAATGCGTGGGCAATGTGTTGGCAATGTGTGGGCAATGCATGGGCAATGTGTGGGCAATGCATGGGCAATGCATGGGCAATGTGTGGGCAATGCATGGGCAATGCATGGGCAATGTGTGGGCAATGTGTGGGCAATGTGTGGGCAATGCATGGGCAATGTATGGGCAATGCATGGGCAATGTGTGGGCAATGTATGGGCAATGTATGGGCAATGCATGGGCAATGCATGGGCAATGTGTGGGCAATGAATGGGCAATGTATGGGCAATGTGTGGGCAATGTGTGGGCAATGCATGGGCAATGCATGGGCAATGTGTGGGCAATGCATGGGCAATGTGTGGGCAATGAATGGGCAATGTGTGGGCAATGTGTGGGCAATGTGTGGGCAATGTGTGGGCAATGCATGGGCAATGTATGAGCAATGCATGGGCAATGTGTGGGCAATGCATGGGCAATGTGTGGGCAATGTGTGGGCAATGTATGGGCAATGTGTGGGCAATGCATGGGCAATGTGTGGGCAATGCGTGGGCAATGCATGGGCAATGAATGGGCAATGCATGGGCAATGTATGGGCAATGTGTGGGCAATGTGTGGGCAATGCATGGGCAATGCATGGGCAATGTGTGGGCAATGCATGGGCAATGTGTGGGCAATGTGTGGGCAATGCATGGGCAATGTGTGGGCAATGCGTGGGCAATGCATGGGCAATGAATGGGCAATGTGTGGGCAATGCATGGGCAATGTGTGGGCAATGTGTGGGCAATGCATGGGCAATGTATGGGCAATGTGTGGGCAATGCATGGGCAATGTGTGGGCAATGTGTGGGCAATGTGTGGGCAATGCATGGGCAATGTGTGGGCAATGTGTGGGCAATGCATGGGCAATGTGTGGGCAATGTATGGGCAATGCATGGGCAATGCGTGGGCAATGCATGGGCAATGTGTGGGCAATGTGTGGGCAATGTGTGGGCAATGTGTGGGCAATGCATGGGCAATGTGTGGGCAATGTGTGGGCAATGCATGGGCAATGTGTGGGCAATGTATGGGCAATGCATGGGCAATGCGTGGGCAATGCATGGGCAATGAATGGGCAATGCGTGGGCAATGCATGGGCAATGAATGGGCAATGTGTGGGCAATGCATGGGCAATGCATGGGCAATGTGTGGGCAATGTGTGGGCAATGCATGGGCAATGTGTGGGCAATGTGTGGGCAATGCATGGGCAATGCATGGGCAATGAATGGGCAATGCATGGGCAATGTATGGGCAATGCGTGGGCAATGCATGGGCAATGTATGGGCAATGTGTGGGCAATGCGTGGGCAATGCATGGGCAATGAATGGGCAATGAATGGGCAATGTATGGGCTATGTATGGGCAATGCGTGGGCAATGCATGGGCAATGTATGGGTAATGTGTGGGCAATGCGTGGGCAATGCATGGGCAATGAGTGGGCAATGTGTGGGCAATGCATGGGCAATGTGTGGGCAATGTGTGGGCAATGCATGGGCAATGTGTGGGCAATGCGTGGGCAATGCATGGGCAATGAATGGGCAATGCATGGGCAATGTATGGGCTATATATGGGCAATGCGTGGGCAATGCATGGGCAATGTATGGGCAATGTGTGGGCAATGCGTGGGCAATGTATGGGCAATGTGTGGGCAATGCATGGGCAATGTATGGGCAATGTGTGGGCAATGCGTGGGCAATGCATGGGCAATGAATGGGCAATGTGTGGGTAATGCATGGGCAATGTGTGGGCAATGTGTGGGCAATGCGTGGGTAATGTATGGGCAATGCATGGGCAATGCATGGGCAATGTGTGGGCAATGTGTGGGCAATGTGTGGGCAATGCATGGGCAATGTATGGGCAATGTGTGGGCAATGCGTGGGCAATGTGTGGGCAATGCATGGGCAATGTGTGGGCAATGTGTGGGCAATGCGTGGGCAATGTATGGGCAATGTGTGGGCAATGCGTAAGGAATGTGTGGGCAATGTGTGGGCAATGCGTGGGCAATGTGTGGGCAATGTATGGGTAATGCATGGGCAATGTGTGGGCAATGCATGGGCAATGTGTGGGCAATGTGTGGGCAATGTGTGGGCAATGCGTGGGCAATGTGTGGGCAATGTGTGGGCAATGTGTGGGCAATGCGTGGGCAATGTGTGGGCAATGCGTGGGCAATGTGTGGGCAATGCATGGGCAATGTATGGGCAATGTGTGGGCAATGCGTAAGGAATGTGTGGGCAATGTGTGAGCAATGCGTGGGCAATGTATGGGTAATGCGTGGGCAATTGAGGGCAATGTGTGGGCAATGTGTGGGTAGCTGTTGGTCATTTCTGGGGTTTTCAGTTACCGTAATTGTTTGGATGTGATGAGAAATTGTTCCGCTGCAGAATTTGTGTCTGCGTGAGTGTGAGTGTGTGTGTGAGTGAGTGTGTCTGTGTGTGTGTGTGTGTGTGTGTGTGTGTGTGTGTGTGTGTGTGTGTTTGAGTGCGTGTGTGTGAGTGTTTGTGTGTATGTGTATGTGTGTGTGTGTGTGTGTGTGTGTGTGTGTGAGTGTTTGTGTGTATGTGTGTGTGTGAGTGTGTGTGTCTGTGTGTTTGTGTGTGTGTGTTTGTGAGAGAGAGAGAGAGAGAGAGAGAGAGAGAGAGAGAGAGAGAGAGAGAGAGAGGAACTTAAAAGCTCCAGCCATACAGATTGTTTGGGGCCTGCTTGAGTGCCATTGCAACATTCATCATCATGGCTTGGCTTCGCGAACGAAGATGGTGGTAGGGGACAGGGTTTGTGATGGCTGCAGGCTTGTTGGTGGCTGGGGAGGCCAATAAGGGACTGGCACACCCGCCCACAGTGGCTGCATCTGAGGGGCTGGTCAGGAGCGGCTGGCGCTGATGCCTCATGGTTTTTTCTCCTCAACCTTGGGTACTGGTTTATGCTTGAGAAGGGCTCTGACAGGTCATTAGCAACATTCCAGAAAGAATGCAATCCACATGACCAAGTACTCCCGGACATTACCTTTTCATCATACTACAGGTGTTCATCTTGGAATAATAATAATAATAATAATAATAATAATAATAATAATAATAATAATAATAATAATAATGTGTGGATTTATATAGCGCCTTACCATGAGTCAAGACATGCTCAAGGCGCATACATACACAACCATTACACTATACAATAATCATCAATCACATCAAAGGTAACTTAATAAACTTAATAACATAGGAGTCAGACATTCACTTCAGGCATTCGACAAACTGATGTACAGCATCACCGCTTAACCATGAAACTGAGGAGAGACAGGAGGGTGGTAGGGGGCTTAGGCAAGCTAGTACAAAGAGAACAGTTAGGGGAGGAAGATGAAGAAACTTAAGACAGGATTCGGGAACGATTTCAAGAAGAGGTGAGTTTTGAGAGCAGAGCGAAAGGTCGAGGGAGAAGTAGAGTGACGAACAGAGGCGGGGAGGTCATTCCAGATAGAGGGAGCCTGATAAAAGAAAGAGCGTTCACCAAATTTTGTTTTAACTGGAGGGTCCACCGGGAACCTAAGGATTCTTGTGTCTGCGGAAGAGGGTAGCTGTTTAGCGGGTGTGTAAGTGCACATGGGATTAGAGAGATATTGAGGAAGGGATTCAGCAAAGTAATGGTAGCAAAGACAGGCAATCTTGTATTGGACTCTAGCACTAATGGGCAACCAGTGGAGAGAGCGGAAGAGAGGAGTGAGATGATCTGACTTTTTGTACTTACAGATGAGTCGAGCTGCAGCATCTTGCACTCTTTGAAGTTTATCAGTGAGATATGCGGGACAACCGGCAAGAAGGCCATTGAAATAATCCAGGCGACTGAGAATAAGAGCACAGACTAGGATAGTAGTAGCTTGAGTAGTGAGAAGGTGTCTGATTGCGCTTATCTGTCTGAGTTGTATGTATGCAGATTTGCAAGTGTTTTGGACAAAGTCGGAAAGAGAGAGACGAGAGTCGAGGGTGACACAAGGTTTTTGACTGATGGATGTTGAAAACAAAGCGACTTGTGTAATTGTATTATACTGATGTCTTGACTGTGCATCCTGCACACTGATTTACTCTCTCATTGTTCGTACACCTACGTGGGTGTGAAGGAGAGGAAGACGGTAGCCAAGACAACAGTGGCCACTCATGGATATATTTCATTCCTAAATGATTAAATAAAATTAAGCAGTGTGGTTGATCTTAGTCTTATATGTTTGAGGTACTGAATCCCTGCAACTTTGTTATGTTTGGCAGATTATACAGTTTTCCCTTTTGACAAGCAGGGTTTATACTTTGAATCTACTACAAGGAATAGAATGAAATGTACCAAGATACCTTCTACTCCTGCCCATAACATTTCCAATGAAATGTAGAGAAATTATATCTTGCCTCATGCACAGACAGATCTGTATGGCGCCATGAGGTGACTCTCCTGCTGCTGAATGAGTGGTCAGACAGAGCTGTGTGGCGCCATGAGGTGATTCTCCTGCTGCTGAATGAGTGGTCAGACAGATCTGTGTGGCGCCAAGAGGTGACTCTCCTGCTGCTGAATGAGTGGTGGAAGCATGAGACTTCCTTTGCAAGTGGCATTTCCTCCCACAAGACAATATGGAACAAGATAGCCCGCGCACGACAATCAAAGGGCCATCCCTATAAAAGCACATAGTGCAACTGAAAATTCAAGTCTGCCTATTGTTCGTAAATTTTGTTTACTTCTTCTTGTGCCTATGAATTGTTATTTTCCTGTTGCTGTTGATATTGAAATGTTCAAATTCATGATCATATGTACTTCAGTGAGTTGATGAATTGGCTAATTTGTTTTGCATTAGCTTATTTACATGTAACCCATTACTTAACAATATTTCTGCTTTTTATATTTCATCTATGAAACCAGTCCATTTTGCATATATTATTTTATTTATTTAGTTGCAAGAGGACAAAGGATAGGCACAGAAAGACCGGAAGAGGGAGAACGCAATGGCGATGTCATCAGCAGATGGAAGAGCTCTCCTGCCGAAACCCTGCTGTGGCCACCACAGGAGCAGTGCCATCCATGCCGGTCACTGCAGCCAGGGAGGAGCAGCAAGCTGCCAAGACAGCCAGCCTCCAGCAGGACTCGGGCAACAGTGAACCGGGCGGGGCCTGCAGCAGAACTCCACACACCTCCCTCCACAAGCAACGCCCCCCGCACCATCTCCAGGGAGGCGCCATTCCCCTCCACAAGCAACGCCCCCCGCACCATCTCCAGGGAGGCCCCATTCCCCTCCACAAGCAACGCCCCCCGCACCATCTCCAGGGAGGGGCCATTCCCCTCCAATGAGCCTGCATGGGTAGGGACAAATGGCTTCCTGGCCAAGCATGCACAGAGAGAAGATGGACGTGGAGGCAGGGAAGATGAAGCCATGGAGAGCCTTGCACAGCATTTCAAAACGCTTGATATGGGTCTCCCCCAGCTTGTGCACCAAGCTACTTCTCTTAGCAACTGCTCATGCTTTCCTCGCATCCTGGACTTTCAACTACAATTTTTCAATTATAATTTGGCAAACCCCGATTGTTCATTCATAAATTGAGTGCTGGTCAGAGCGTGCAACAGCTTTTCTTTCATAATGTATCCTCTCACAAATATGGTATGACATAGCACATGGATGGTCTCATAATGAGGGAATCACCACCTGACATCAATGATGGTCAAGATCATTTAGAAGAAAAACATTTCACTACCATACAAAAGCAGGTTTACAATTTGAATAAATACAGAAAGGAGCTGTTTTGCTCTCCGGGAGAGGATACTTGTCTGTTGTGTCATTGTTACATGGTGGTACATGCTACTTATCATATTTGAAGGTGTCCCTCATTATCAGTGTTACGGCATTATACATGAATGTTGATACAAGATTAAAAATGAAAACCAATGAGTAATACATGTACTTTGCCTTAATACATTACAAAAGCATACATTACCACACATGATAGCCTTGCCTAAATTTCTTCCCATGAAGATAACATTCACAGATAGAACTTATTGGTTCCATGAAGGCAGCACTCCTGCAATTTAAGGGAAGCCCCCACTGTAGAAACAGTCAAAATGTCATTTTCATAAACCCAGATTCTTCCAGTCCCAGGGATAGAACCATGGCACTGCGCCTCGCACGTCGTCCAACCCCGTAGCATGCTCTCCTATCTCTGCCTGTCAAAGACATGGTTTCAACAAGCGAGTAGAGGCAGAGGGGCTGACCGTGTACTCATGCAAGAGGGGAGAGCACTGGGGGATGGGCTGCCAGGAACTAGTATACATTGTAGATAAGTTGGAAGGGAAGGGAAGTTCCTGTTAATACTTTTTTGACTCACATGCGAAGCAAAAGTGAGTCTATGTACTGAGCCGTGTCGTCCGTCCGTCCGTCCGGGCGTCCATCCGTCCGTCCGTCCGTCCGTCCGTAAAAAACTTAAACGTTGGATTTTTCTCGGAGACTATTAAGTCTATCAACACCAAATGCGGCATGATGGTGTATGATGACAAGGCCTCAAAAAACATACATAGTGACTTGACCTTGCTTCAAGGTCAAGGTCACAGGAGCCATAAATGTGGTCTCAAAAACAGTCATTTTTCACATTTTCCAAATTTTCTCCCACGTTATTGAGAATGGCGACCTTAGCTACAAGTGGTATATAGGTCAAAGCAAGCCCTATCTTTTGATACCAGTTTGGTTGACCTTGCTTCAAGGTCAAGGTCACAGGAGCTCTTCAAAGTTGGATTGTATACATATTTTGAAGTGACCTTGACCCTGAACTATGGAAGATAACTGTTTCAAACTTAATAATTATGTGGGGCACATGTTATACTTTCATCATGAGACACATTTGGTCACATATCATCAAGGTCAAGGTCACTTTGACCCTTATGAAATGTGACCAAAATGGGGTAGTGAACCACTAAAAGTGACTATATCTCATGGTAGAAAGTGCCAATAAGCACCATTGTGCTTCCTATGTCTTGAATTAACAGCTTTGTGTTGCATGACCTTGGATGACCTTGACCTTGGGTCAAGGTCACATGTATTTTGGTAGGAAAAATGTGTAAAGCATTTCTTTGTGTATGATGTCATTGGTAGGTTTAGTTGTTTGACCTTGACCTTGAAGGTCACCTGAAGGTCAAGGTCATATAAAGGTCAAGGTCAAGCATGTGAGTCGTATGGGCTTTGCCCTTCTTGTTGTTTTCAGCTTTGGCACGTCGTAGACGTTGAACCAAAGCTAACGCAGTCATACAGAGGGGTAGGTGCATCATAGATGTTCACCAAGTATCATTCACGCACAGACAGAATTACACGCATGGACAAATTTACGGCACAGGATTACAGCCAGTATATTTTTCAAAATGTCATTTTCTGGTGATTTTGACTTATGAGCATTTTTGAGTTGCTTCAACCCTCTGCAATGTAATTCCAATAGTCTCTCTACTTAAAACATGTAAGAAAACATAAAAATGTGAAAGAAGAACCTTACCCTTCTGAGAATGTTTTCCAGCACTATTGGAAATACATAGAAGATGAAAAAAGCAAGTTTTCCCAAGGTTTCTTTTTCCACATTTTCTCATAAACTACTGTTTGTGAACTTGAAATTATGCAGAAAATATTTGGAGCATTGTATAGATCTGCAATTTTCTGGGTGTTTTATTAATGCATGTAGCAACATTTTGTCTCATGGGTTTTTAATATGAACCCCTAGGTCAGCAGCTATACATTAAACAAATTCTAAAAATGGTGATTCTTTTGAGTAAATAAAATGAGTAAATATCTTTTCCAAAAGTATTTGGAATTTTCCCAAAAGGATGTGAGAAGTTTTAGATATTGAAATTACAAATCTAAGGAAACCAAACTTTTTATTATGCTGTATATCGTTTTTGAGCTGTACATTTT
>JAWQFJ010027325.1:25000-29193 GCA_034096865.1 Theodoxus fluviatilis
TGAGAAGGTTACCCAATAGAAGAATGTTTGTACATAAAAAATGAAAATCATGGAAACAACCTCCTTGATTTCTATATGCTTGACATTTTTCACAATCATCTGAGAGTTACTTGCTTTTGAAAACTTAAAGCAAGTGTTAAAGTGAAGTCCTCAAAGGGTCTTAATTTGAGAGGAAAATATCGCCTTAAATCGATCTCTATGGCAATGTAATATTTCCACAAGATCGCAGATTTAATTTTCATGGAAATGTTTGCGAAGAGGCTGTTGCAGTATAGTTAAAATAATGTCCATTTCAAAAGTTCATGATAGCTTACAGTCAATGTGTGATAACATCAAAATCTGTCATTTTCAGTGTCAAGGAGGATAAATCTATCTGCTGGTGTTGGAGAATTTTCTCCCTATCGTGATGGCAAAAGCCACACGAGCACGCCCAAGTTGTACTCTGTGAAGATAAATGAAAAACTCTTGAAACTATCGGTGAAGTAAAAATAATAAGAAGAAACTTATTAAAGTTTGCGATATGGCATTGTAAAACTGATAATTCTCACCTAGCTGTAAAAAGCTCATTAAGGTAATTGTACTTGGTAACCATACATTTTTTTCAGATGAATTTTTGGAGTTTAATTTTCTAACCCAACAGGTTGTATTTGGAAAGTGCTGCCTACCTGTGATGTGCTTGCATACATTATGCTAGTTAGCTTTCCAATATGGGTGAGGTTACGACATTTTCCCCAGTTTTGAAAGAATCCAAGGAAAGGCGCTAATGATAGAAACTTGTAATTTTGCATGAACTACAGTACACAGGGTAGCGAGGCCAAATAAACACAAAAATACATTCATTTACTACTGTTGTCGATTCTTTTACCGTTTGTACCTGCGTGCTCTAGGTTCCCAGGGTCATTAGAAACATGGACAAGTTTTGAAATTTGCTCAATATATTTCAAGGGCCTTGAACAGTTTTGAAAATTTGGCTGAAACTGAAAAGTCATCAAAAAGTTGTGAAATTTCCGTATTGGCCGAAAAAAAATATTTTGCATGCTTATCAGTTTGCCATATTTTTCACCTTTAAAAGTCTTTGATATTTTCTTTCCTATCTTTTTTTGCATTCAGTTTATCCAAATTTCCATTTTAGCTGCTAGCAGTGTGGATAAATGTACATTTTCACAGATTTTTGTGAGAAGATGCCATTAACATCATGGAAAAGTATTGGAATAGTTTTGAAATGTGTCTCTTGAAAGTCTGCAGGAACCCTGCTTAGAAGATTCCTCAAATGTATCATCAGGTCCAACTTGAACTCAGTCTTTCTAAAAGGTAAAAACACAGTGGCAAATAAATTTGTACAGTCATTCTAAGCGCTATGCGATTTTTATGGAGACAGTCACGCAAAACTTTCTTAAAATATTATTAATGTTTTTTCTTTCATGCAAACTTGATCTTGAGCTTTTCAACCGACCACGCTGATCATTTGCAGTGTCCATGTTGTTTGTCCGCTGGCACCTTTGTTTTGTTTCATTGCAGTGTCCCTGTTGTTTATCCGCTAGCACCTTTGTTTTGTTTCATTTCAGTGGTGAGACTAGCAACTTGGACCTAGTGGACACCTGCAAGCTTTCATTTTGTGCTTAGGGGAAAAGCCCACTTTTTCTTTACCCAATGTTTCTTCCACGCTGCATGCAGGGGGAGGGGAGGGGGAGGGGAGAGGGAGGGGGAAACAGAATCAGGAGGGGTTGAGTGAAGGGCCTTTTCTTGTCATTGTTATCGTTTATAATAGTGTCTTTATTTATATTGGTAAAACAGGCGACCACTTGCACTGATAATTTTCCAATACTCCATTTCTGAAAGCAATTTT
Organism: Theodoxus fluviatilis; assembly: GCA_034096865.1. Lineage (NCBI taxonomy): Eukaryota > Metazoa > Mollusca > Gastropoda > Cycloneritida > Neritidae > Theodoxus > Theodoxus fluviatilis. Next base: position 26,847 of record JAWQFJ010027325.1, read on the forward strand.
TCTTCTATTCTATATGTATATTGAAGGACTTGACTATATGAATCAAAGGCTATTTCATCATTTAGACACTTAGCTTGATAAATTTTAGTGTACTGATATTAAGATGAGATTTATAAAAGGAGAGGCAAGCTTATCACCAAAGACTATGGACTATTTACGTGTCTGGAATGTTGCCTTCCTGACTTCTAGATATTGCTGGAGTTTGCACCAGAAGTCTTGAATTATCGGACTCTTCCAGTATATATGTTCCTGTGTTTCGACACCACACCAACTAAGTCCACAATGGGATGCAGATGATTTTTCTATACGTAGAAGGAAGATGTTTGTTGATATAATCTAATGTATGAATTTGAACTGGAATGTCCTCAGCTGTGTGTCTATTGTGGATTGCTTTGGCAGAGTATAACTACTTTCCCAGTCAATGTTATTGCCCATAAAAGATTTTTCCCATTTTTGGGGGAATGGATGACTGTCCATGTTATCAATTAGAAATGAGTAAAAGAAATTAGTACATTTTGATTCCCTATTTATTCTTTCACTTATTCTCTCACACTGAATTTGACATTGGTTGTTTTATGTTTTTTGCATCCATTCCTGTGGAGTAGACGGAAATGATTTATAGATGTTTAGGGGGGAACTATAGGGTACAAACCCCCATTACAAAGCAGCAAAAGAAATATTACAAATCATCTAGTCAGTAATAAGTCATGTGAATCAAAGTTTATAACATTTGGTCAACTACCAGTGCATTGGAACAGACTCATTTATTGCCAATTTTCCCCAACAGCCTGTCGGTCATTCAAACCGGTGAACTATCCCAGTGAACACCGCAAAATATCTTCATAATCATCATCTCACATACACAGATGCACACACATATACACATCAAAACGGATGGACTGAAAAAGAGAGAGATAAGTAATATTTATAAAAAAAGTGTTAGGTTGCCGGTGCCCAGTAAGTGCTTTACTCCTGTCCTACCCTCCATGAGCATACCATACATCCTATCTCTCCCTGGTAAATGTTGGATTCTTTTCTTGTTTTTTCTCCCCATAACTTTTTTTTTAAAAAAAATCCTTTTTTTCTATCTCCTCCCTCCGCATTCTCTCGAACGTCTGCACCCATACATCTCCCCGTGTGCTTGTTCCTCTCTTTCTAGTCTTGGATTTCCCTCTTTTTTTTTTTTAAAAATAAATTTAAAACATTCCCCCCCACCCCACCGCACGCTAGCCCGCCTAACCTACCCACCTCCTCCCCCACCCTCGGGGTATTTTGCATATGTATGAAATTACTATTTTGTGTGCATGTTATATGTGTGTGCATCTGTTATTGAGAATGATGATTTGACGATTTTTTGCGTGTGCCTGTGATAGTTCACCGGTTGAATAACCGACAGGCTGTTGGTGAACTTGGCAATATGATCTGGTTCCATGCACTGGTATTGCTCGAAATGTTATAAACTTTGATTCACATGACTTTTTCTGACTAGATGATTTGTAGTCACATTTCTTTTGCTGCTTTGTCAAGTGGGGTTTTATACCCTATGAGTTCCCCCCTAACATCTATATATCATTTGCCGTCTACTCCCACGGAATGGGTGTCAAAACCACGTAAACTATCCAATGTCACATTCCGTGTGAGAGATGAATCCGTGAAAGACTCAATAGGGACTCAAAATGTGCTACTTTTCAATTTATACTCATTTCTAATTGATACAACGGGCACCGTACGCATCCCATTTCCCCTCCAAAATGTGGGCAGAAATCTTTTATGGTCATATCCTTGCCTGGGCTAGTAGTTATCTCTGCCACAGCACTCCACAATAGACACCACAGCTGAGGAACATTCCAGTTTCAAACTTCCTACCTTATAGTCTATCAACATACATCTCCTCTCTCACGTATAGAATATATCAGCTGCGCTCCCATTGTGGACTTAGTTGTGTGCGTGTCCGTACAACACAGGAACATATATACACTGGAAGCGTCCCGATAGAGTTCAAAGACTTTCTGGTGGGCAAACTCCCAGCCATATCTAGAAGTCAGGACGAGCAGCATTGCCGAGCACCGTAGAATAGTTCCATAGTCCTTTGTGGTGATCAAGCTTTGGCCCTCTCCTTTCTAAATCTCATCTTAAAATCAGTACACATTAAGAATGTATCAAGCTTACAGTGTCTTAAATGATGAAACAGCCTTCGACGTCATATAGGTCCCAAGTCCCTACCAATATACATGATATGAATAGAAAGAACAATTGCTTGTCAGCACGATGGAGTATTGAAAATTTATTAGTGTCAAGTGGGTCGCCTGTATTTGCCAATATAAATAAAGACACTAGATTATCAGAT
>JAWQFJ010027326.1:0-13344 GCA_034096865.1 Theodoxus fluviatilis
GCCAAAATGCTTGCGCAACTGTCCTTCGCACTGACTGTCCTATGCACGGACTGTCCTTTGCATTAACTATCCTTCACACTGACTGTTCTATGCACTGACTGTCCGATGCACTGACTGTCCTATGCACTTTCACACTGACCAGTGCACAGAATGACCGGTGCGTGTCCGAAGCACTGGTGAGCGCGACAAAAACTTAGAGCGGACTGCTAGATCTTTACCCACTGTAGAAAGCGCACTTCCCCTCTTCTCCTTCGTGACAATCTCCTTGTCAGTGCATAGAACAGTCAGTGTGAAGGGCAGTTAATGCAAAGGACGGTCAGTGCAAAGGACAGTCCGTGCATGGGACTGTCAGTGCAAAGGACAGTTGCGCAAGCTTTTTGGATCCACACACAACACTTCAACAGTAGCTTAGGTTACTCCATCAAACACGTAACAGATAAATGATTTAAAAAAAAACCACTTACCCAGCCTTGCACAAGCAATGAGCGATGCATGACCAGGTTCGATTCTGCTCTGAAACTTTTTTTCCTCTATTTTTTCGAGAGGTTGTGGGTTCGAACCCAACCTGTTTTTTTTGTGTTTTTGTGTGTGTGTGTTTTTCCCCCCTCTTTTCTCGAGAGGTTGCGGGTTCGAAGCCGATTAAAAAATATATATATGTATATATATGCCAAAACCTGGAGGTTCAGCGCCAGCGGATTTTATCTGTCTGTGTGTCTGTCTGTCTGTCTGTCTGTCTGTCTGTTTGTCCCGACTTAACGGCTGATTTCTCAAAAACTACTGGACGGATTTCCTTTACATTTTGCACACTTACTGGAAGTTAGGTCCGATTGAATGTATCACATTTTCAGAATCGATGTTTGAAAAGAAAGTGAATTTTAAGGTCGTAAACTCGAAAGCACCTTCCTAAAATGTCAATTGACGGAATGGCGCAATGCAAAATGTGTGACGTCATCAATAACGTGACGTAATTTTATCTGTATGTCTGTCTGTCTGCCCCGACTTAACGGCTGATTTCTCAAAAACTACTGGACGGATTTCGTTGACATTTTGCACACTTACTGGAAGTTAGGTCCGATTGAATGTATCAAATTTTCAGAATGGAGGTTTGAAAAGAAAGTGATTTATTTAGGTCGTAAACTCGAAACTCCACCCCCTCAAATATCAGTTGACGGAAGAGCGAAAATGCGTGGCCTAATGGCACTGAATCTATATATTAATACGCAAAAAGGTAAAACTTTGCGCAAGAACTCCTCCGAGCCCGTTTCGCCGATCGCTTTGCTTTTTGGCATTGGCCCAGAGGACGGCTGGGAAGGGGTCGTAGGGTATTTTTCGTGACCAAATTTGACTTTGAAGTGACTTTGTTTTTACGTTTTGGTGTTGCAAGGGACGGAACTCTGTCACGACTCAAGTTTTGGTATGTGTGACGTTGAAGAATAACGTGACGTAATTTCGTAATTTTTTTATCCCTCCAGCTTTTAGGCCCTCGCAAATTTCAGTCGTCCTATGATCGCATGGGTGGGTGGGGAAGAGGGAGATAGTGCGAGGGAATGGGTTGGGGGAGAGGGAGATGGTGGGAGGGGGTGGGGGAGAGGGAGATAGTGGGAGGGAATGGGGTGGGGGAGAGGGAGATGGTGGGAGGGGGTGGGGGAGAGGGAGATGGTGGGAGAGGGTGAGGCGAGGGGGAGAGGGAGATAGTGGGAGGGTTGGGTGGAGGAGAGGGAGATGGTGGGAGGGGATGGGGTGGGGGAGAGAGAGATGGTGGGAGGGGATGGGGTGGGGGAGAGGGAGATGGTGCAAGTGGTGGCTTGGCGGGGAGGGAGATGGTGGGAGGAGGTTGGGGAGAGGGAGATGGTGGGAGGGGATGGGGTGGGCGAGAGGGAGATGGTGGGAGGGGATGGGGTGGGGGAGAGGGAGATGGTGGGAGGGGATGGGGTGGGGGGGGGACGGAGATGGTGGGAGGGGATGGGGTGGGGGAGAGGAAGATGGTGGGAAGGGATGAGGTGGGGGGGGGGGGGGGAGGAGGGAGGGGATGGGGGGGGGGGGGGGGAAGAGGGAGATGGTATGAGGGGGTGGGGTGGGGGAGAAAGAGATGGTGGGAGGGGATGGGGTGGGTTCGAATCTTTCTTTTTTTTTAATGCCAAAACCTGGAGGTTCAGCGCCAGCAGTTTTTATAAACATAAAACTATCGGTCAGCCTTCTAATAATATAAACATAAAATACGGAGGTCAGCCCTTGACAGTTACAACCTATTGACCCGTATAAAAGGTTTTCACCAACCTTTCACCTCTGCCCGTGCTCTGCCTCTCACTCTCTCTCGTCTGCTTCACTTCGTCTGCTTCTTTCTTCTTCTTCTTCTTCTTCTTCTTCTTCTTCTTCTTCTTCTTCTTCTTCTTCTTCTTCTTCTTCTTCTTCTTCTTCTTCTTCTTCTTCTTCTTCTCTCAACAGGCGGACCGCACTCGGTCTTCTCTCTTCTCCATACTCGGACTGACGTAGACTGACTACAGAACGACCTCTCCCCTCTCCTTGGCAGGCAGACTTTCAACAAGCAGACTCAGGCAGACTGACCTCTCCCCTCTCGCCTCGCAGCAGGCGGACTTACTGCTAACTCATTCCCTCGCTAACATAGTCACCATCTCACAATCCACTCACGAACTCAGCAATATTCAGACATCAGAGCAGACATCGCTCACTACCCACGGGACAAAACTCAATTCCAAATGTGTTGCAGATCACTGCCGACTCCAGATTGCAGCCTACTCAAAATACAGAAGGACGTAATGAAAGGAAATCACGAGTAGTGAGGGACCCTGAGCCCGAGCTAAAACCAGTCCCCTCTCCCTTGCCTTTTGGATCTGGGGACGAAAGAGCTGCTGCTGGCTCTGAGCCTGTTGAGTCATATGGGAGACCTCCTGAACGTGGTAGGGAGAATCTGAGGTCACATGAATCTCATCCATCGCGCTATCCACATCCTGACAGTCTGATGTTTCATCCCTTCAGGCGGCCTCATGTTCTCCCTCAAATGATGCCTATGCCTCCATACCAGCGTTTACATCCATTTGTCCCCTTCTTCCCTCCCTATATATGCAGTGGCAATACCCACATCACTAGAAATATCAGAACTGACATCTTCCTCTATGGTTTCTCGTGTCTTTTACTACACTTAGAAAAATGAATTAACATTTGTATGCAAGTGTGTGAGTGAGTATTGTGTTTTGGTGCTGCATTCAATGACAAAGCACAACCTGCGCGTTGGACACATTAATGTCTATCATCTTTATAATAAGGTGGTGGACATCAACTTATTTATTCAGAAAGAAAAGTTGCACATTTTTGGATTATGCGAAACACGTCTTCATCTAAGTATAAGCAACGATACGATTGATATTCCGGGTTTCTATATTGAGAGACGAGATGCAGAACATTCAGGGCAAACCGGGATGGCAGCATATATTCGTTGCGATATGAAACAATGTGTAGTTCGTAGACCAGATTTAGAAAAGTTCAATGTTGAATGTTTATGGCTTGAAGTGAAAAGTAATGTGCACTCATCTGTTATGTTGGGATTTCTCTACAGAAATCCTGCATCTACCTACTGTTGGTATGATGAATTTGTAAAAATGATGGACAAAGTTTGTGCCTTCAAAATGAATGTGGTTCTGTTGGGCGATTTCAATATTGATTATTTCAAAAAGAATTTTGCATGGGATTCTACCATTGCTCTCTTTGGTCTCACACAAGTAGTTCAAACTGCAACAAGAGTCACACAGGCGACATCAACTTTGATAGATCATCTATATACCACAAACAGTTGTTTTGTTAAAGTTGTATGCTCACCTAATGTAGGTATTAGGGATCACTATCCAATAGTATGCTCTCTACATTCCAGAACTCCTAAGTGCAGGAAAGATCACCACACCTACATACATTATAGATGTTTCAAGAAATTTAATATAGACTCATTCTGCTTAGCTTTACAGAATACTCCATTTTATAGTGTAGTTAATGTTGCGAACCCTAACAATGCACTGAAACTTTGGTATAGTCTTTTCCTATCAGTTATTGACGAACATGCTCCTATGAAAAAGACCGTGTACGTCATCCAACGCTTCCACCATGGATGACAAAGGATGTAATGTTAGCAATGACTGTGAGAGATCGATTAAGAAAAAATTGAGATTACCCAGCTTACCAAAAACAACGTAATTTTGTTAAGAGTCTGGTAAGAAAAGCTAAAAAAGAATATTTCAACAGATTATAGAAGATAATAAGGATACGGCTTCGGTGTGGAAAGCCATCAATACCTTTACTAATCAAAACAAAGTTAAATCTGCTGTAGCATCTTTGACAGTTAATGTTGATGAATACAATGCTCACTTTCTTTCTGTGGCCCAAAAACTATTACAGACTGTCAATGTGCAAAGTAACCTTTCCGGAGAATTGATTTTGAGTGATTTTTGCAAAGGAAGATTGTCTGAGTCTAAAGAATTTGAGATACCACTTCTTGGCATTCATGAAGTTGGCATATTTCTTGAGAAGATGAATAAGAAATCAGTTGGGCATGATGGTATTAACACCTTCATTTTGAAAATTTCTATTTCATACAGTATTGAATCTCTCACTCATATATATATATATATATAACTTGTGTATCATCAATCACATGTTCCCCGATGAATGGAAAATAGCAAAAGTTATTCCTTTACCAAAAATGAAGACCCCTTTGAATATTGATGATTTTAGACCCATTTCAATACTTTCTATACTATCAAAGCCACTTGAAAAGCATATTCACAAGCATTTGATGGCATATCTGGATCAACATGATCTACTTTATTCTCTTCAATCGGGTTTCCGGCCAAAGCATTCTTGCCACACAGCATTAACTCGATTGATTGATTCTTGGCTATGTGCCATTAATAGGTCACAGTTGATTGGTTCCATCTTTCTTGATCTAAAGAAAGCGTTTGACATGGTTCATCATGACATTTTGATTGAAAATCATCACTATATTTAAATGGCTGTAACACGGTGAAATTCTTTCAATCATTCTTAAAAGACAGACAGCAGTATGTCTATTTCAATGGACATGCTTCTTTTTGTGGCCATTTACAAGTGGGTGTGCCACAAGGTTCTGTCTTAGGTCCTCTTTTGTTCTGCCTATTCATCAATGACTTACCATTACATATCTCTGATAAAGAGGTTACATGTGATATGTTTGCTGATGATGTAACACTTTCAACCTCAGGTGTCAGGACTGAATGTGTGGCAGTAAAACTTCAAAGAAGCCTGGATGAAATACGTTCCTGGTGCTCTTCGAATCATATGCTAATTAATCCTTCCAAAACGAAATACATGGTGATAAGAACGAGACAAAAACATCAAATATATCCTTTATCTCTTCCTCTTGTTCTTGATTCTTTGAGAATCGAAAAAATTGTTGAGCACAAAGTTCTTGATGTAATAATTGATGATCATTTAGGATGGCAATCACACATTGATTATATTTGTTAAAAAAATATCAATTAATCTATTTCTTCTCTCCAAATTAAGACATATTGTTGACGTTCAAACTTGCAAAATCTTCTTCCATGCTCATATCTTATCTCACGTTAATTATGCGTCAACAATTTGGGATGGCTGTAGTGACGCTAACTTGAAAAGGCTGAAGTCATTGTATCGAAAAGCCTCTAAGCTTATGGTAACGGATAGTTCACTATCTACAAATGACAAAATGAAAGAACTTAACATATTGCCTTTTCATAAGCATTTACAATTCAAAAAATGTGTCTTAATGAAAAGAATTAATGATTATGATGTGCCTGATTATTTGATAAACTTATTCCAACATTAAAATATTCGTGTACATAACTTTATAATACTACAATCTAGGATTGATTTTTTTTAACATAGCCTATCTTATTCAGAGACTACTATGTGGAACACACTATCCAATTCTCTAAAAATTGCGAAATCTTTAAAGAAATTTAAACTGAAACTACATACTTTTTTATGCAGTCATCCTAGATACTTTTCATCTTATTCTAAATTCACTTTGTGGCTAATTTCAACGTGATATTTCGTTACCATGAATTGATTGTAACGTGTGTTATTGTGTGAATTTTGTGTGGGATAGAGGGTGGGTGGGTAGGGGTGGGGGATGGGATTGGATTTGTTTGTTTGTTTTCTTGTTTTAATAAGGGATGGATGTAAGATAGGCAGTTAGGCCTAATTCATGTATTTCCCTTGAAAAATAAAGTTTAATCAATCAATCAATCAATCTCCTCTCTCTCACCCTCTCTCTCTCTCTCTCTCTCTCTCTCTCTCTCTCTCTCTCTCTCTCTCTCTCTCTCTCTCTCTCTTGTTCCCTTTCCCTCCCCCACTCCCTTTCTCCTTTCCTCCTTTTCTCCCTCTCTTTACTTTTGTAGTCTTTGTATTCTGTGAAAGGTAATTTAATATTAAGCAGAAAGATACATTGGAACTCTCAAAGAATAAATAGGAAATGTCGCACTTTTTCATAGAAAGGCAGAGCTCGCTTTGGTGGGAAAATGTTTCAATCTCTTTTCATGCCATCCCTCAAGTATATAAGAATGCTTGAGACTGCATTTAAAAAGCGCTAAGAAGATTATGTGGATGAAATTACTAGCATATTGTTATGTCGGCTTCTCGGATTTAAACATATTGAAAATCTTGCCTGCACTAAACATTACGATTAATGAAAAAACCAGACCTACGACAATGGAATAGAAAGAGTTTTGACAAACCAATCATTGAACATATTTTAGCCATTCACATTTCTGTGTCCTCTTCTAGATTCTATTGCTTCTCTCTCTTCTTTGTTTGCATCCTCCAGAACAGGGCGTTCTGAGAAAAATACACTCATAGCATGCAAATGATTGTCTTCACTTACCTTTGCAGTCGAACCAGGCGGCCCTCACGTTTGAGAAAGAAATTCTGCCATCTTGTAGGTCACCAGCAAGCATCCACCCCTTCCAGTGGGGCGTCAGCAGCGGCAATCGGTCGACTCCCAAATGGAGACTTCAACACAGCAGCGCTTTTAAACAGTGATCCTCGACGTGGTAGATAATCGATTTTATGCCACCAACAACCATGGCATCCTTGTCAGGATCGGAGACATAAAAACGCACAATGCCAAGCACCAAGTTCGCTGAGGTCTTTCCTTTTGACACTGAACTGCTAGCAGCGGAACGGAAGGTGGGCAGCCTCCTCTGATCAATGCGTGTACACTCGCCTTTTTTCAGAGTGCTTGCATTTTTATCCGTAGAGAGTAGAATCCAGCATGTATTCAGACAAAAGTTTAGATTTTAAATGTCAAGTCTGCCTAGCCGTATCCCGTCAAGATCAATCGATGGTTTCAAGTGCGATGCGTTACATGCTTCCTGCTTCAATCCTCGTCTCTGAGGGCTCTTCATATCCGTGTCCCGCTTCCTCAAGAAATACTTTAACGAGGCTGGGAGTTTGAGTACTCTTTACTTCCAGCCCAAGTGCACATAAACAATCGACAAAGAAGGTAGTTTTGCAGTGCAGTCTCGTTTGTCTCCGGCTGCTAAGGAACGAAGGCCCGGAGACCAAATAAATGCATATACTTGAAACTGCAAAACAAGCTGGCCCAACATGCCATATTAAATTACGACAGCTTAGTGAGTGGATGAGACATGTGGGTCCATAATATTGGTCCTTCATTCGTTCATTCGCTTGTTCGTATTATTTGCTTATTTCCATCTGTGTTACTTGTTTTACTTGTTTCGCTTGTCTGTGAAATATCATTTTCTTGGCTTGTGCACGCACTATCTTGTGAGTTTCTACGTTTCCTCTTTCCATTTATTGAGACTTGTCTGTTTTGCAAAGTCCTGTCGATACGGGGGTTCTCCTAGTTTGCGCCGGGAAGTCAAAGGCCAGAAAATCCGGTGGTCGTTTTCGAAAAAACCTTTATTTACGCACTGGTCAATACCCAGCAATGACAATCGGTCATCAGCATTACCATACTAACCTCACTCTCGAGACTGGATTCTTGGAGGACACAATCACTCCTAATGGAGGACTTTTCACCCCGAGGTATCTTCATCTGAAGCTCTCACCTTTTTTCTCTCTTGTGCGCTCGTTCTCGCACGCCAGCACTCACCCTTTTATGGCTTCTGGGTGCTTTCTAGAACAATCTTCAATACATGAATAATAGATGTGTTTATTAAAGGGCACAAAATGATCTATCAAATACGGTAAATTTCAACATTTCGATTATACCTTTGGGATGTGTGTGATTCCAGGTTTTCCCAGAGCACCCGATTGAATGGGCAATCGATAAAGATGTGCTCTACTGTTTCTTCATTTCCTATGCAGAGAGTACATTTATTGTCGTCTTTTACTTATACAACTTTAATCTATGCATTTGTAGAAAATGTTATGTGGAGTTGCTTATATTGGAAGCATCTGGTTTTCCTGTCTGGACTCGCTTATTTTGTAAGCTTATGGAACCTATTCCGTGGGATATTCTCGTTCAGAAGCTTTTTGGTCAATTTTCATGACTAGCAGATAATAAGTTACATGATGCTAAAGTGTTATTAAGGAAAAACTTTTCTCTGTTTTTGCTTCCCTAGTAATAAGTTCTCGTATCGATGAGCACGCTTGCTTACACTACGTCTCCAGGGGTCTGTTCAACCCCTCTCTCCGAAGGCTGACATAGAGCTACATTTTACTGACAAATTCGTTCTGAAGGACGCTGTGAGTGAAATGTAGCTCTACGAGTGTAAGCCTTTTGAACGACGTTGTAGGTGAAATGTAGCTCTGTGTAAGCTTTCTGAACGACATTGTAGGTGAAATGTAGCTCTGTGTAAGCGTTCTGAACGACGTTGTAGGTGAAATGTAACTCTTTGTAAGCTTTCTGATCGACGTTGTAGGTGAAATGTAGCTCTGTGTAAGCGTTCTGAACGACGTTGTAGGTGAAATGTAGCTCTGTGTAAGCTTTCTGAACGGCGTTGTAGATTGATTGTAACTCTTTGTAAGCTTTCTGAACGGCGTTGTAGATTGATTGTAACTCTTTGTAAGCTTTCTGAACGACGTTGTAGGTGAAATGTAGCTCTGTGTAAGCTTTCTGAACGACGTTGTAGATTGAATGTAACTCTTTGTAAGCTTTCTGATCGACGTTGTAGATTGATTGTAGCTCTGTGTAAGCTTTCTGAACGACGTTGTAGGTGAAATGTAACTCTGTGTAAGCTTTCTGATCGACGTTGTAGGTGAAATGTAACTCTTTGTAAGCTTTCTGAACGACGTTGTAGGTGAAATGTAACTCTTTGTAAGCTTTCTGATCGACGTTGTAGGTGAAATGTAACTCTGTGTAAGCTTTCTGAACGACGTTGTAGGTGAAATGTAGCTCTGTGTAAGCTTTCTGATCGACGTTGTAGGTGAAATGTAGCTCTGTGTAAGCTTTCTGATCGACGTTGTAGGTGAAATGTAACTCTTTGTAAGCTTTCTGATCGACGTTGTAGGTGAAATGTAGCTCTGTGTAAGCGTTCTGAACGACGTTGTAGGTGAAATGTAACTGTGTAAGCTTTCTGAACGACGTTGTAGGCGAAATGTAGCTCTCTGTGAGCCTTTGGAACGACTTTGTAGGTAAAATGTAGATCTTTATCCCTCCATGTTTACTGGAGGTCCTACAGACTTTATCTGTCTGTGTGTCTGTCAGTCCCGACTTAACGGCTGATATCTCAACAACTACTGGACGGATTTCCTTGACATTTTGCACACTTACTGGAAGTTAGGTCCGATTGAATGTATCAAATTTTCAGAATCGAGGTTTGAAAATAAAGTGTTTTTTTTAAAGGTCGTAAGCTCGAAAGCACCTCCCTAATATGTCAATTGACGGAATGGCGAAATGCAAAATGTGTGACGTGATCATTTGACGTCGAATAACGTAACGTAATTTTATCTGTATGTCCGTCTGTCAGTCCCGACTTAACGGCTGATATCTCAACAACTACTGGACGGATTTCCTTGACATTTTGCACACTTACTGGAAGTTTGGTCCGATTGAATGTTTCAAATTTTCAGAATCGAGGTTTGAAAAGAAAGTGCTTTATTTAGCTCGTAAACTCGAAAACACATCCCCTTAAATTTTAATTGACGGTATGGCGAAATGCGTGGCCTAATGGAGGTCGAGTCAAACAGAGTTATCTTTTCCTACTTTCAGCAAAACAATGGCTTCTTTGTATGTTGAACATTTACCAGCAGACGCAAAAAAGCGGTACTACGAGAAGATTATTGACGTTGATGGGTTAGATCCGTATGAAATACCAAACAGTTCGTGGTCTGTCGACAAAAACCAGTTGCCGGACATAAACCACGCCAGGATTGTACAATATTTTGTGCTTGGCAAAAGTGCATAGACGTGCGAGGATTTTGCAGCTTACAAGAGCTTGGGAGCTTACCGGACTTTCTTCTGTGGTTGGGTGCGAGAAGTGCGAAGCTACAAATCAGATGGCTGTCAGAACACAGTAGTTTCAGCAATGGTAAATGGTCTGAAATAAACTTATTTTGTTTACTCCCAGGGTAAAATCTCATCGTACACCGTCCTATTTCACGGTCACTTGTAAGTTGTCGCTGTGAATGAAGCCTATTCACAAAACGTCGGCCCAGATTTGTACCAGTCCAATCAGATTGAACAAACATTGAATATTGATGCAATTGATATTGCTGTTTTGTAGTATCAAAAAGTCAAATCAGGTAACAGAACAAAACACTGTTGTTAGTCTCTGCGACATCTTGGCCTTTCTTTCTCCCCTGTAATCTGTCCTGCATACTCTCTTTCCGTCTTTTCTAGTATTTGTTAAGTTACAAAACGCAATACATAACAAATTCTCACCATTTACAAAGTGATCCGAACAAACAAATCGATCTGCCTTAGTGTCAAAAGTGAATGACTTCAGGCTCAGTTGAGCGATCCACTCACGGCGCCTTTGAGTTGTGAGATCCAGCATTTCCTTGCCTTTTCACGTTGCAACACGCTGTACGACAAAAAAACGTAGATCTTTCTCTCTGTCATGCCTATTGTGGCAGTTCTTCACACAGCAGGAGGTCGCCATTGTAGAAACAACAAACTTTCTGCTCCAAAAACAGTCGTGTCTTTCACAGATTTTGTAAGCGACGCGCCATTGTTTTGCTGAAAGTAGGAAAAGATAACTCCGTTTGACTCGATCTCGACGGAGCTAATTGGTGAAGGAGAAAGAAGGATTTTCTTTTACGAAACGGGTCGTCTCGTACAATGGACGTTTCGTACCCTAACCCTAGAGTTCGGGTTAGGGTTAGGGTTAGGGTTAGGGTGAGAGTTTAGGGTTAGGGTTAGGGTTAGGGTAGAAAAGGTACGAATCGACTAAATGAGGTACACAACGACCAGGGTACGAAAGGTCCAGGGTACGAAATGTCCAGGGTACGAAACGTCCTGTATTCGATTTTTTATCCCTCCAGGTTTACTGGTGGTCCTCACAGCTTTATTGTTTTCTTTTTTAATGCCAAAACCCGGAGGTTCAGCGCCAGCGGTTTTTATCTGTCTGTGTGTCTGTCTGTCTGTCCCGACTTAACGGCTGATTTCTCAACAACTACTGGACGGATTTCCTTGACATTTTGCACACTTACTGGAAGTTAGGTCCGATTGAATGTATCAAATTTTCAGAATCGAGGTTTGAAAAGAAAGTGTTTTTTTCAGGTCGTAAGCTCGAAAGCACCTCCCTAATATGTCAATTGACGGAATGGCGAAATGCAAAATTTGTGACGTGATCAATAACGTGACGTAATTTTATCTATATATCTGTCTGTCAGTCCCGACTTAACGGCTGATATCTCAACAACTACTGGACGGATTTCGTTGACATTTTGCACACTTACTGGAAGTTACGTCCGATTGAATGTATCAAATTTTCAGAATCGAGATTTGAAAAGAAAGTGATTTATTTAGGTCGTAAACTCGAAAACACCCACCCTCAAATGTCAGTTGACGGAATGGCGATAATATTTCGCCTTTTCCTTCACTCCCGTTACCAGCAGCGTTTCTCCCACGCTGTACGAGCGCTCACCAATTACATAAATAGTTTTCGTGATCCTCCCCAAAAGAAAAAAATCGCCTTTGCTTAAAAAATACCATTTTACAGTCAAAATTGTCCACCCGCACGGCCGGTCCGAACCTTCGAACAGCCACTCCGTCTGAGCGCAACAACTTGGTAGTCTGTTCACGTGAATCAATATTACACTTGGCAGAAATAGACCTAAAATATACAAGACCACTGTCACGTGCTGGCTTACTCCGCTCCTTTATCTCATCCTATTTTTTGTTTGTTACTCACCCTGATGGGAAAAGGTTATGGGTTGTGCTATCAGAGTTGTGCCTTGATATTTTTTGTTGTGCTCTTTATTAAGTTAAAATAGTAGTACATTTTTGGATGAGAATGTCGTCCGTCAGGGATGACGTCAGAGAGAGAAAAAACGTCACCACGGCGAGGGGTGAAAAAAAGGATTCGGGGAAAAGAGGAGGGAGAAATAAGATCAGTTGAACGAGTAGCAGGAGAATGAGGAGGAGAAAGAGGAAGAAGATGAGGAAGAGGAAGAAGAAGAAGAGGAAGAAGAGGAGGAAGACGATGGCGGCACCGTCAGCTCATCGGAGAACGGCGACTGCATGGGAGGAGAGACCACAAGAAGGACTGGTGACGGAGTGGATTTCAAGATGGACGACGAAACGTTGAGTGTCGACACGAACAATGATACCGCTGAATATCATCTGTAGGATCTCACCACCAAGGTGAAGACGTTCCATTTTATTATTATTATTATATTGTTCTGGACTTGATGAGAGACTCTATCACCGGTGTTTTATTTTGTTGTTTGTCTTGTCCGGCCGTGTCTGGTTTTGTAGTGCGATTGAAGTCGCCGTAGATTTTTGAGGACGGTTAGAGCCGCCATAGTTTTGTAGTGCGATTGAAGTCGCCGTAGATTTTTTTAGGGCGGTTGAAATCGCCAGAGATCAATTGAACTACAAGTTACAACAATTCATGTTTTTGTATAATTAAATAATTACATCGTTAACAACTGTTTATTTGTTTTAATCTTTGCTAAATTTTGAGATTAGAAAAGAACAATTTTGTAACATCGGCAAACCCAAGACGATTGTGACACTGACAGATGTGAAGATCTTAACCAACTACAAGACATAAGTGCTCTGCTGCTTACTGACGATGTCGCTCTGTTCTCAAACACATCGAGAGGTCTCCAAAAAATCCGATTAACTTTCTTCTACGCTCAATACTCGCTTTTCTTTCTAAAATGCTTAACTGCTGGGATACTCGC
>JAWQFJ010027328.1:0-30181 GCA_034096865.1 Theodoxus fluviatilis
ATCTCAATGGCCTTACATAGCCTACAAAGGCTGATAGGCCGTAAAACTCCATCCATCTCAATGGCCTTACATAGCCTACAAAGGCTGATAGGCCGTAAAACTCCATCCATCTCAATGGCCTTACATAGCCTACAAAGGCTGATAGGCCGTAAAGCTCCATCCATCTCAATGGCCTTACATAGCCTACAAAGGCTGATAGGCCGTAAAGCTCCATCCATCTCAATGGCCTTACATAGCCTACAAAGGCTGATAGGCCGTAAAGCTCCATCCATCTCAATGGCCTTACATAGCCTACAAAGGCTGATAGGCCGTAAAACTCCATCCATCTCAATGGCCTTACATAGCCTACAAAGGCTGATAGGCCGTAAAACTCCATCCATCTCAATGGCCTTACATAGCCTACAAAGGCTGATAGGCCGTAAAGCTCCATCCATCTCAATGGCCTTACATAGCCTACAAAGGCTGATAGGCCGTAAACTCCATCCATCTCAATGGCCTTACATAGCCTACAAAGGCTGATAGGCCGTAAAACTCCATCCATCTCAATGGCCTTACATAGCCTACAAAGGCTGATAGGCCGTAAAGCTCCATCCATCTCAATGGCCTTACATAGCCTACAAAGGCTGATAGGCCGTAAAGCTCCATCCATCTCAATGGCCTTACATAGCCTACAAAGGCTGATAGGCCGTAAAGCTCCATCCATCTCAATGGCCTTACATAGCCTACAAAGGCTGATAGGCCGTACAGCTCCATCCATTCCCCTGTGGGTTGGGGGTCAGAATAGACATACCGCATCTCCCTACGCGATTCGTAAGAACCGAATAATTAGAGATATCGTGACAGTGATTTCTGTCCTTACATACCCTACAAAGGCAGATATGTCGTAAAACTTCATCCATCCATCCATCCATCCATCCATCCATCCATCCATCCATCCATCCATCCATCCATCCATCCATCCATCCATCCATCCATCCATTCATCCATCCATCCATCCATCATTGATTCCAAGAGCGGAGATTGTGTGGCGGCAGCTGTTTTACCGGATGGGATTTCGATATACTCCGCAGACTTCGGTGCACTTGAGGCTGCTCTTGACATAGTCAAGAACAAGATATTACGGCAAGCTCTCGAGATCTCTGACTCCCTTTCCGCCTTACCGACTCTGCGGGGTTTGGTGTTTTCAACCATCTCTGTCAGCTTTGGAGTGGGGGTACTGAGGTCGCTTTTTGCTGGATTCCTAACCATAGGGGTATTCCGATGAAGGAGAGGGCAGATCAAGCTGCCAAGACTACTCTCTCCCTTCCTCCATCATCAGGCAGGATCCCCGCATGCGACCTGGTACCTCGCATCAATAAATATCATTTTGATTTGTGTCAGGCCCGATTGGGACGGCAGAGCACATAGGAAACATCATGAAGTTATTTATGTGTGGGGTGAACGACTCGGCCCACTCCCCACCCCCACCCCCATCCCCCCCCCCCCCCCACGGGGGGGGGGGGGGATGCACTCACCAGAAGAGAAGAGGTTGTGCTCTCCCTACGGACTCTCTATAGTGTCCGTGGCTTGGCCGTTCCCAGATCGGCTTTCCGTCCTGACCCAGTCCTATTCGTTGGTCGGAGCCTCCACCAGAGTACCGTGCCTGCTAGTGTAGGCTCACCAAGCGGCACACTCTGGTAGTGTCCCCGACTTGGTCATTTACGGGGTGGGTTATACATGTACAGTCCCTCATACACTTTAGATATCCCTTTGCTATGATACAACTTTTTGAAACTTCTCAGTTTTACTCTCACGTTGAGTTCTATTGTCTTCACTGTTTTTCGATATTTCTCCGTTTACCTCTCTTGAGATAGTCTTTTACGTCAACGTGTTTATCTTGTAGAATTACGTATTTTATATTAACGTTGTGACTTTACATATCCTGCACGGGTGATAGACTCTTAATCTCCATCCATTCATCTTTCCAGGAATGTCTCCAGTTATGCCCGGCACTCGACTTTCATTTACCGTGATGCTTCTCGGTGAGTCTTTGTGTCTGTCTGTCTACCTCTGTCTGTGTGTTTGCGTGTGTCTCTGTGCGTCTGTGCCTGTCTATGTCATCTCTCTCTCGCTGTGTCTGTCTCTCTGTCGATGTGTTTGTCTTTCTGTTTCTCTCTCTTTCTCTGTCTCTCTGTGTTTCTCTCTCTCCGTTTCTCTAACTTCTCTCTCTCTCTCTCTCTCTCTCTCTCTCTCTGTCTCTCTGCTGCTTCTTGCCTGTGCCCTGGTCATGTAGCGAGGCTCTTCGCGTCCCCGCTGCTCACGTCCGCGTAGGTCGCGCTGCTCGCCGCCTCGCTGGGTACGTCCTCTGCGCTGGCGGTCGTTCTGCGAGGCGTCTGCGTATCCGGCACCCCTTTCCTCTCTTTGCTCCCGTTGCTGGCTGCAGTCCTCAGCTGTCAGGTCCTTCGCGTTAGCTGCCGTAGGTCTGTCTAGGTTTGACGTGGTATCCGCGGAAGCATCGACAAACACCTCCTCGGCGTCTTCTGTTGTCACGGAGTTCTCTGGCGGCCTGGTGGCGCTCAGTCCCACGTTGCTTTTGGTTACCCAGTCAAGTAGAGAGCGCTGAGAACCATCTGCATGCTCTGCACGTGCGCACCGGGGTTTGCCGCTCGCTGAGTTCGTCGTGGTTCTACGGTCGTCGGCTTGCTCTACATGGGTCTGAGCACGTGCGGCTCGCCCCTGTTTTTCCTGCACTGACCGCTTGCTGCTGCGTGCATCGGTGCCTGGCAACGGCGTGGTGTTGTCCCTGGCCACATCCGGACTCGAGGTTGAACCGGAAGTGATGGTAACGATGTCGGTCGACTTTTGAGTCTTGGTGGCGGACACCGCCGAAACACCAACTTCACCAACGCCCACCACTGACAGATCGGCATCCTAGCGGGAAGGCCGAGGCCCTTCATCACCAGACTGTCCTTCAGGTAGTGGTTTACGATTCCTTTCATGGAATATTGAGGGTATCATCTCTAAGTTCGATGATCCAGAATTTATTGAATATCTATTGAAATTTGATATTGTGTGTCTCGTTGAAACTTTCGTCGAATTTATTGAAAATGACTGCTTGAAGAGACACTTTGATGTATTTCTAGCAAAAGCTCATAAATTATCCATGAGAGGTCGCAGATCAGGCGGCGTTATTTTTCTTGTAAACCACTGTGTGGCCAAATGGGTTGAACCAGTTAAATGCAATGTTGAAAATACTCTTGTCCTGAAGATAAAGAAGCAACTGTTGGGGACAAACTTTGATGTTATTCTAATAGGGGCATATATTCCCCCAGTGGGGTCGCCATATTATAACGATAAAGATGAAACTAATGGTATATGCATGCTAGAGAATTGTTTGCTACACGTTTCCGTAACCTTTCCAGAATGTTCAATGATTGTTTGCGGTGACTTTAACGCACGTACAGGAAGATTAAATATGGGGAATTCAGATGTAACAAATTTGAGACATGATGTATTCACAACTCGTATTTCTCAAGACAATGTTGTTAATGATTTTGGGCAAACACTGTTATCAGTCTGTATGGGATACGAGTTGTGTGTGGGAAATGGTAGTATACCAGGGGAAACAAGTGGAAACTATACGAACATATCACAAATGGGGAACAGTGTCATTGATTATTTTCTGATATCTAAAGAATTGCTATCAATGTGTACAAATCTGAATGTAAGAGAAAATATTTTGACTTCGCATCTCTGCCTCGAGTTAACTGTGACTTGTAACCTAGAAATGATTTTAAGTTCTGTAGAAGAGAAAGTAATTAGCTACCAACTAATGTGGGACCCAAATCTCAAAGAGCAATTTCAGAGTAATCTTATCAAGATCTTTGACGATGGTATTTCACACAATACTGCCAAGCATGATGTTGATGAATTGACAGAAGATATTGTGAATCGTTACGTACAAGCAGGTGAACTTTTTAGGAAAAAGATTGTACACTACAAGAGAAGTCGTAGGCACCCTTGGTTTGATAAAGACTGCTGGTCATCTAAAAGAATACTCCGTAGTATACTTAGAAAATACATTCGCTCCCAGAAAAAAGAAGACAAAATACAGTATAGCAAAGAAAGAAATAGGTACAAGCAGATGATAAAACGTAAAAAGGCTGATTATAAGAAAGAGGCTGTGACAACCCTTGTGACAAATTTACATGATCCCAGTGTGTTTTGGAAGAACATTAGGAGGTACAATGCAAAAGCATATGTAGATGGTCAGATAGGGGGTGATGTCTGGAGAGAACATTTTAAAGCGTTATTTGAGATCCCAAATCCAGAACAGCGAAGTTTTATTGAGGATGGGGTTCTTGACGTAGCCAATGATTTTTCCACCCTGGAAGATGACATATCAGAAATTGAAGTAGTGGGTGCTATCAACAGACTCAAATCAAGAGCTGCGTCAGGTTCCGATGAAATACTACCCGAGATGCTCAAATGTACTCCACGTTCTTTGATTAGTCACATTGTCACTCTTTTTAATTCTATTTTCTTAATGAATAAGTACCCAAAGATATGGAGCAAATCTATTATTCTCCCGATACATAAAAGAGGAGATCCCTCAGTTCCAGACAATTACAGGGGGATCTCGCTGTTAAGTTGCTTCAGCAAAGTTTTTACCTCTATCATGACTGATAGATTAAATGACTGGGTGGAGAGTAACGGTTTAGTAGGTGAAGAACAGGCAGGCTTCAGAAGAGGTTATTCTACCATGGATAATGTTTTTGTACTACATTCAGTTGTGCAGAGATATCTTTCGAGACGACGGAAAGTATATGTTGCATTTGTGGACCTGAAGAAGGCGTTTGACTGGGTAGATAGAAAGATCCTGTGGGAAATACTAGAAAAATACGGGCTGCAAGGGAGATTACTCGAGATGCTAAAAGCCATATACTCTCAAGTGCTGTGCTCTGTTAGATGCAACAATGGCTACGGAGATGTATTCGAATGTAACTGCGGACTGAAGCAGGGCTGCAAGATGTCTCCGATCCTATTTTCCCTCTTGGTGAATTATGTTGCAAAATATATTTCGAAATACGGTAGACATGGTATCCAGCTTATGCCGGACTATACGACGATATATGCACTATTGTATGCAGATGATATTGCTCTTATTTCTGATACAGCAATAGGACTTCAAAACCAATTAAACTATTTAGAGAAAGGAACGGTTGCAGTCGGCCTACAGGTTAATCACGAAAAAACAAAGGTCATTGTATTTCGCAATGGAGGATACTTGGCTGACCATGAGATATGGTACTTAGGTTCCAAAAGGTTAGAAACGGTGAACGAATACAAATATCTTGGTGTATTATTCACTACCAGACTCTCATTTAACAGTATGCAATATGATCTCGTACAACGAGCGAAAGGTGCCATGATGCAGGTATCTAGATGTCTACGAAGACTGGATTGTATGTCGCCAGATGTATATTTCAAACTATTCGATGCTCAGGTGCAGTCAGTATTGTTGTATAGCGCCGAGCTGTGGGGCACCAGTCAATGTTATGTTGTGGAATGTGTACATTTACAGGCTATTAAACGTTTTCTTAATTTACCCATGCAGGTACCAAATTTAATGGTGTACGGAGATACGGGTAGATACCCCTTGTACATAACTGCTTCAATGAGGGCTATCAAGTACTGGCTGCGTTTACTGAAAATGGAATCCAGTAGATACCCTCGCAAAGCTTACAGCATGATGTTGGCATCTGGTTCGAATGAAAACTGGTCAAACAGAATAAAAGATCTACTAGGTAGATATGGATTCTTGGAAATCTGGACTAATCAGAAAGTGCAATGTGAGGGTGAATTCTTGAGAGAACTAAGAAAACGAATGGTAAATGAATATAATACAATGTGGTCTGAAGCTTTGAATGCTAGTGATAGATATTCCTTTTTTCGTTGTTTCAAAGCACTACGGTATAAAGAGATGTATTTGTACAGTATTGACAAGAAAGTATTTAGAGATGTGTACATTCGTTTCCGTATGGGATTTACCGACCTGTATGTGCATAAATACCGATATGTAAAGGAAAGTGATTTCAACACATACTTGTGTCCAGCATGTTATGAAACAGATGAGTGTGAAAGACATTTTCTTCTTGAATGTCCAGTATATGAGGACCTGAGAAGAAAGTTCCTTAGAAATCTCCCTAATGTGAAGGTAGAGATCCAATACCTGCTGATGGAGCAAGATATAATGGTGATAAGATCTGTAGCAAGGTACTTGTATCATGCATTTAAAAGGCGGGGGGAGGCAGTGGCTACAGCAGTGACTGAAGAGGCATTCACTACTTGACTGTAACCTTTGAAATATTGATGTGAAGGGCCGGAGGTCCCACAACACCACACGCTACGTCGCTCGTGCTCTACTCTCGCTTTCCCTCTTGTGCTAGTCATCTTGAATCCCCCTGAACACCCACCCTTCATTCCCCACCCTGCTTCGTCTGCAGAGCTCTCTCGATCTTACGTGTATCTCTCTCCTGATCTCATCTCATCTCTCTCTCGTCTCTCTATCTCTTTCATACACACACACATACACACACAATTGGCATCCCACACCACATATAAACACCACACAGACATCATACACACACTCGAGAGGATACATACAACACCACATTCAAACTATCTACCCGTATACACACCCCGCCCACACACATGACACACACCTTAAAATTCCTACCTCATGCACACACACAGACCAAATACGTACACACACGTGCACATTTTAATATACACACACCTACAACCACACTAACACACATACACAAAATGCCACACGTACACACACACACATATCACTCCACACCATTGCATTCACCACACCGGCACAAATACGCACCACCACATGACTACACACACACAAAGACACACACATACTTTACACATACACACACGATAATCATTAACACGTTACACAACATACACACACATACATCACACGTACATTCTACACTCCATACACATCTCTCTCCTAGATCATCACATATCCTACACAACTCGTATTCACAACTACCAGATATAACACACCTATCTATATCAACTACACCGCACACATAATTTTCACATTTCACCCACATTACACATACACAATATATACACACACCCTGTACCTAACTTATTTTCCACACATACACACACACATACACACACATACCACAAATGACCACACACCAACATACACACACTTACACACACACGCGCACGGCAAGACCGGAGTGGCCTTCCTGTACAGGGTCCTGCCCTGTGTGTCTACAACGACGGACTCTTCGAGGAGCGGGACTGGGACGGGATCAAGCGACTGAGGTCAAGTGTCAAGGCCGAGGACAAGCTCAAGGTCGGGAGATTTGGCCTGGGCTTCAAGTCCATCTTCCACATGACAGGTGAGCGTGTGTTCTGAAGTCTCTGTCACATGATAAAGTGAGAGTGTACATTGAAATATCAGACACAATAGGTTAGTATCCACTGAGGTCCAGTTCACACGACAGTCTGCATTCCACGTGGCAGGTCAGATCATGTATCGGGGTCAAGGTGACAAGACGGGACAAAGGATTCGGGTCCCGCTCAGTTGACAGCGAAACTCTCCACGCGACACGTGGGAACACGCACTGACGTCAGTTTGGTGTGGATCGACTTGTCAGCCTGTGTCCTCGTCGTTTCAAAGTCAAATGCACACCGGAGCCAGGTTCACACGACACTCTAGAGTTTACCATCTTTGGCCCACGTGAGAGATCAGACACAGCATCGAGGTGTATAAAAAGACAGTCAGCGTATGTGTAATGGAACAAAACTCTACTTCTGCTCCTGATGTAGCCATTTACACATCCATCCATCTATCCATCCATCCATCCATACATCCATACATCCATCCATCCATCCATCCATACATCCATACATCCATACATCCATCCATCAGTTCATCCAATACTATTCACGTATTCTTTCCTCCTCGTTAGTTTATATTCTCCTGCCACGTCCTTCCTTTCACATTTATCCGTCTACTGTATTTCAGTCCATCCATCCATTCATCAATGCATCATCTATCCATCCATCCATCCGTCCATCCATCCATCCATCCATCCATTTATCCATCTATCCATTAATCCATCAAGTATCCATCCATCAATCCATCCATCCATCTATCAATTCATCCATCCATCCATCCATCCACCATTGCATCCTTCCTGCTTTCTAAACTACCAGCCCTCAGTCTTCCACCTTTCATCAGACTTTTTCATCTGTCATTCTTTCACCCACCTCTCTATTAATACAAATCTTACCCATTCTTCTATCCATCTTTTCTTCCCTCATTCCATTCTTTCCTTCCTGCCCAGACCACGTGGCCATCCTGAGCGGGGACCGGATGTTGTTCATCAACCCCTTCCGGGTGGGAGAGGAGTGCTGCACGATCTACCTGGACGCCATGACGGAGGAGGAGGAGGGGCTGGTGCTGAGGGCCCTGGGGGGACTGGGGGGGTTGCTGGGAGGCGTGCCCGAGCTCCTGAGAGAGCGGCGCCCCTTTCCCGGCACCGTGTTCTGGCTGCCCCTCAGACAGCGGCCCTCCAAGCTCTCCAGCACTCTCTACAGCGGCCCTCGTCTGGGGCGTCTGGTGCAGGCCTTCAGGCAGGAGGCTGACGTCACCACTCTCTTCCTCAGGAGTCTCCTGTCCCTGGAGATCCACACCAGGTGGGCCGCGTTCTCCTTGGGGACGGGACGAGAGGAAAGGGGTGGGGGATGGGGGATGGGGGTGGGGGATGGGGGTGGGGGATGGGGGTTGAGGACTTGGGTTTGAGGGACACTATGGGAGAAGAGGGATTTCCTTGGGATGCAGTGAAGCTCGATACGAAATGCAAGACGGACAGGCCATGCTGACAATCCCTGCAGATCCACACAGGCAGACAGACACTCGTCTTGGACGGAAAGAGAAGGGAAGAGGGGAGGGGAGAGGAGTGAGAGGGGAGAGGAGTGAGAGGGGAGAGGAGGGAGAGGAGTGACAATGGAGAGGAGTGGCAGGGAAGAGGAGTGAGGAGGGAGAGGAGTGAGAGGGAAAGGAGGCAAAGACATCAATGACGACTAGGAAGTCGTGTGGTCGACAACGCTCGGCTTTTGCAATGATAGAGGTTGTGGTTGGCAGTGTCGACATTGCCGTTGGATGAGCTTTGTCTAAGGCAGGTCCTCCTCTTCGTCGTGTGGGCTTGCCAGATAAAATAGGCCACATGTACACGATCATCCACAGCAGTTCTTAGTACTCTTTCTGGTTATAGTAATTATCATTTCATTCTTTGCGGTTTTTCTATTCAAGGGAGGCTACTGTGCCAGGACTTCCTGTCGAGTTGTCTCAAGGCATGCACAAAATTTTCGACATGCACGTCAGCGACGCCTGTCACGACAAGGTCAGGAGGGAGAGGTCAGAGTTCAAGGAGGAAGTCGAAGCCCTCTTCCTGTCGACTGAGATACTTCCCAGACAACCCATCTACATGTTTGCAGACACTGAAATCCAGGTAGGTCTTCCCAGTCATTTGAGTTCTGGTGTCAGGGTTTCTAGTGTGTCTCTTCCTCCACTCTTCTGCTTCATTCATCCTTCAGTCTGCCGCTTCTGGTCCTGCTGCCTTCCCGCTCTAAACCGGCTCCTACTTTGCATGCAGCTCCCACTAGTCAGAGCGGTCGTGTTGCTGCTGATCCTTCTCCACTGGCTCCTCTGCCTACTCTTGCTCCTACTCCTACTCCTGCTCCTCCTGCTCCTGCTCCTGCTCCTCCTCCTGCTCCTCCTCCTCCTCCTCCTCCTCCTCCTCTCCTCCTCCTCCTCCTCCTCCTCCTCCTCCTCCTCCTCCTCCTGCTTTTTCTTGTGTCTGACCTGTGACCTTTATGTACAGGTGTACGACAGGTTCAAGGGAGAGGCCTTGACCTCCAGGAGGTGGCTGGTGGGATGGCTGTACAGCAGCAGCAAGGTCACGCCAGGGTTCGCCCAACTGTGTCATGACCCTGACCTTGCCTACTCGCCCTGGGTCGGCCTGGCCGCGCCTCTCCAGCATGACCCGGAGTTCAAAGGTCACACTTTCTGCTTCCTGCCGCTACCTCTACTTCCGGAAAATGAGACAGGACTTCCGGTGCATGTGAACGCCTCGTTTGCTCTGGGCCAGGTCAGTTGCGAAAAAAACTTGATTATCTTTTATAGTGTTTGCCTTCATAAATCAGAATAGGGTGTTGTTTCCAAAACCTTGACAAAGTTGTTTTTCCGCTATGTTGGAATGATGCAGATAAGGAATAATTCATTCAGCAGCTTTGCAGGAATGGTGTAGTACATGTCCTAAAGATGCTATCTCTCCACTCCTGTATCACAAAGTTCAGACTTGTATGAATGAAACCAGCCATGACGGAAGAGCACATCCCAGACAGTGGCATGGCTGTATTGCTGAGCCCAGGTTGTTTACTAACAGAGAATGAAGAGCACCTTCTGTTCATACGCAATAGATACAGCGCCTTCAGGCTTTGATTCCTGAAATGCAGACAGGAAGTGGAAGTTATGGCGTACAAAGATTCCTAACGTCGACTGTAGTTTCTTGATGACTGGGTGTAGTTTTAGTTGTGACTGACTGTAGTTCCTTGATGACTGGGTGTAGTTGTGACTAACTGTAGTTCCTTGATGCCTGGCTGTAGTTGTGACTAACTGTAATTCCTTGATGCCTGGCTGTAGTTGTGACTAACTTTAGTTCCTTGATGCCTGGGAATAGTTGTGACTGACTGTAGTTCCTTGATGCCTGGGTGTAGTTGTGACTGCCTGTAGTTCCTTGATGCCTGGCTGTAGTTGTGACTAACTGTAGTTCCTTGATGCCTGGGTGTAGTTGTGACTGTAGTTCCTTGATGCCTGGGTGTAGTTGTGACTGGAGTTCCTTGATGCCTGGGTGTAGTTGTGACTGTAGTTCCTTGCTGCCTGGGTGTAGTTGTGACTGTAGTTCCTTGCTGCCTGGGTGTAGTTCTGACTGTAGTTCCTTGCTGCCTGGCTGTAGTTGTGACTGACCAGTTCCTTGTCACACGCCCCACAGGACAGACAGCAGCTGAAGCGCCGCAGCGGGGACCAGGCCGGGGAGGACGAGGGCGCCCTCAGCTGGAACCAGGGCCTCAAGACGGAAGTCCTCGGACCGCTCTACGTGCAGCTCATCCGGGCCCTGGTGGAGCGTGGCGACGCCAGCGCCGTCTATGGGTGGGTAGGAAGGACTCTGGTTCTGTCATGAGGATCTGGTGTTTCTGTGTTCCTCAGTGGACCAGACCTAATGTGCCCGTGTTGTTTCCCAGTGATTCAGACCTAATGTGCCCGTGTTGTCAGCTGTCGGGCCCTAGGTGTTGGATGTGTCTTGCAGGTGCGCCTGTTAGTGATGACCCAGTATCCTTCAGGGGTACTCCCCTCCTTCAGTTCAGCCCGGTTGAGGCTAGTGCGGTCCTCAAGACCATCCGCAGTATGAACCCTACCTCCTGTGACCTTGACCCTGTTCCCACACCCTCTTAGTTGAGTGCATTGATGAGATCCTACCTGTCCTGACACAGATGATCAATGATTGCTTCCAGACTGGCACCTTCCCTAGTGTTTTCAAGCAGGCTATAGTTAAGCCGCTCTTGAAGAAGCAGGACCTGGATCCAAACAAACTTAGTAATTATAGGCCAGTCTCCAATCTTTCTTTTCTGTCAAAATTGTTAGAGAAGTTAGCTTTGCAGCAGCTGCTGGAGCACGTGTCCCAGTATGACCTTTTGGCCCGTTTTCAATCCGCGTACCGTGCTCATCATTCCACCGAAACAGCTCTGCTCCGTGTTCTAAACGATCTTCTCGTTGCTTCTGATGATTCCAAAGTTTCTCTTCTTACTCTGTTGGACTTGAGTGCCGCGTTCGACACAATAGACCATGGAATTCTTCTCACCCGTCTTAGAAACATTTTTGGCATTGAGAACTTAGCACTCTCTTTCCTGCATTCATATCTCTCAGAACGTAGACAGACTGTTTCGATCTCGGGTTTTGCTTCTGATCCTACACCTCTCAAGTACGGAGTCCCTCAGGGCTCTGTTCTGGGTCCTCTGCTGTTTCTACTGTACACCCAACCACTCTCCAATGTAATTGATAGTCATTCAGTCTCTCACAGTGAATTTGCTGATGATACCCAGCTCTACAACTCCTCCTATCCCAGTCAAAACCACTCTGTTCTTTCTACCAGCGAACACTGTATCTCTGACATGAAACGGTGGATGACCCTGAACAAGCTCCAACTCAATGATTCAAAAACTGAAACACACCTGGTGCGCGGCGGAGGCGAATCGGATCAGGCCCTCAAACTAACCATTGGTCACAGTGACATCGTCTTCTCTCAGTCTGTTAGAAATTTAGGCGTCATGTTTGACGATGACCTGTCAATGAGAGCTCATATCAACAAAGTCTGCCAGTTAGCATATTATGAGTTAAGGAAAATTAGTACCATTCGTCATTATCTTTCTCAGCAGGCCACCAAAACGCTCATCACATCATTTGTTCTGTCTCGTCTCGACTGTGGAAACTCTTCTCGCTGGCATCCCTGACACTGCTTAACAAACTCCAGAAAGTTCAGAATTGCGCTGCTAGGCTAGTTTTTCGATGTCCCAATCGTACCCATGTCTCTCCACTCCTACATACACTTCACTGGCTCCCCATCTCGCAGAGGATAGATTATAAACTTGCTACTTTGTGCTTCAAGGCAATCAACAACACCGCACCACCCGCTCTTACAGAAATTCTTACAGTCTACAGATCTCTACGCTCAGTTGCTGACTCTAGAATACTTAAGGTCCCTCGCCGTAACAAGAAAACTCAAGGACAGCGTGCCTTCTCCTATATTGAACCTGTAACCTGGAATAGTCTCCCTCTCTCAGTCCGTCATTCTGACACTCTGCCCCAGTTCAAAAGTGCTCTAAAGACCCACCTCTTCCGATCCGCCTTTCCCGCTGAGCTGCTTCGCCTTACTTGACCTTGCCTGCAAGTGCTGTGTATATTGTATAGTCTGTTCTATTGGACTTTAGTTCTTTGTTTTGTTTATGTATGTAGTGTGTGAGTTTTTTGTGGGAATGTGGTGTTGAGCGGTTGTATGAGTGTTGATTCTTTGGATTGTAAACGCCATGAGCTTGCCTGTCAAGGGAAGGTATGTGCGAAAAAAACGATATTATTATTATTATTATTGTCTCCCCTGCCTCCATACCCATCGCTCATTGGTTGTTTCCCTTTGTGGATTCCGACTACCATCAGGGTGACTCCCCGACTCCGTGTCACGTCTTTTGGTTGCCTTCATCAGGTCGACAACCGGAGTGCCCAGATTCTTTCTCCAGGGGCCGACCCAGATGGGAGTAGATCATCTCCTTGTGAGTCTGTAGTGTCCTGTTTACTTCCTTCATGGCCATATCATGTAGCTGTAGTGTCCAGTTTACTTCCTTCAGGGCCATATCATGTAGCTGTAGTGTCCAGTTTACTTCCTTCAGGGCCATATCATGTAGCTGTAGTGTCCGGTTTACTTCCTTCAGGGCCATATCATGTAGCTGTAGTGTCCGGTTTACTTCCTTCAGGGCCATATCATGTAGCTGTAGTGTCCGGTTTACTTTCTTCAGGGCCATATCATGTAGCTGTAGTGTCCGGTTTACTTCCTTCATGGCCATACCATGTAGCTGTAGTGTCAGTTTACTTCCTTCAGGGCCATATCATGTAGCTGTAGAGTCCGGTTTACTTCCTTCAAGGCCATATCATGTAGCTGTAGTTTCCAGTTTACTTCCTTCAGGGCCATATCATGTAGCTGAAGTGTCCGGTTTACTTCCTTCAGGGCCATACCATGTAGCTGAAGTGTCCGGTTTACTTCCTTCAGGGCCATATCATGTAGCTTTAGTGTCCGGTTTACTTCCTTCAGGGCCATACCATGTAGCTGTAGTGTCTGGTTTACTTCCTTCAGGGCCATATCATGTAGCTGTAGTGTCCTGTTTACTTAGTTCAGGGCCATATCATGTAGATGTACTGTCCGGTTTACTTCCTTCAGGGCCATATGTAGCTGTAGAATCCTGTTTACTTCCTTCAGGGCCATATCATGTAGCTGTAGAGTCCGGTTTACTTCCTTTGTCAGGACCGTACAACTGCTGATGGAATCACAGTCATCCGAACCTTTGGTTCTTTTTCCGAAACTATAGATTGGATTCCTTTGGTTTTTCTTTATACACACAAGCAATCACTCAAAGACATTCGTCCACTTCTTATAAGATACCACACAATTTGAGATTCACTAAACAGATATTTATTAATTTTAGACCACCGAAATCAGGATATTATCACACTAAAAAACTAAGTAATTTTACCACAGTAATTTATTCCTAACTATTCAATTTCCCGAATCTCCCCCACCCAAGAGTTCCCGAATCTTCCCCAAAAGTCATCTGACTGCCCAGGATCTCCACTGGTACCCTCGACGAAAAGGCGGGTCCCAGCCAATCACCAGGGATCGCTTCCCCCGAAGAAATCTTCCGTTCTCCGGATTGTCCCTCCACGTCAAGGCGACAGGAAAACAGTGCAGTCCACCACGAGTCGGGATGGCGAGGCAGGTGCTAAAGAAAAATATTTCATCGGATCCCCATAATACATGTCCCAATTTACATTAAATGATAATTCCACAAAACCAAGACAAACCTAGCTTCATAAAAATAATTGTATAAAAACCGCTGGCGCTGAACCTCCAGGTTTTGGCATTAAAAACCCCCCAATACAGCTGCGAGGGCCTTCAGTAAACCTGGAGGGATAAAAAATCGAATACAGGACGTTTCGTACCCTAGTCGTTGTCCACCTCATTTAGTCGATTCGTACCTTTTCTACTCTAACCCTAACTCTAACCCTAACCCTAACTCTAACCGGTTAGGGTACGAAACGACTAGGTACAAAACGTCCAGGATACAAACGACCCGCATCGTTAAAAATCTTTCTTTCTCCTTCACCAATGTTCTCCAAGTTCACCCTTCTCAAAAATCTCCTCGCAAATGACGTCACGTTATTCGACGTCAAATGATGACGTCACACATTTTGCAAATGGAGTCTGTTGTATCGTTTTCATTGCAACACCAAAATGTTAAAAAGTCACTTTCTTTTCAAACCTCGATTCTGAAAATTTGATAATATTGAATCGGACCTAACTTCCAGTCAGTGTGCAAAATCTCAAGGAAATCCGTCCAGTAGTTTTTGAGATATAGGCCGTGGAGTCGGGACAGACACACACACAGACAGACTAATAAAAACCGCTGGCGCTGAACCTCCAGGTTTTGGCATTTAAAAAAAGATCGGGTTCGAACCCGCAACCTCTCGAGAAAAGAGGGGGAAAACACACACACACATAAAACACAAAAAAACCACAACCTCTCAAAAAAAGAGAAGAAAAAAAAAGTTTCAGCGCAGAATCAAACCTGGTCATGCATGACCAAGAGTCGAACGCTCTACCAGCTGAGCCATTAGAGAATTGCTATGACGGAGTGTTTGTAATGCATGTAAATCCACTTCTAAGCTATCGGCCCAGGAACAATCAACCATATATTTTAAACATGATGGATAGGTTCAGGAAGCTCCTATTATGACATGTTTTGCTTTCCTTTGGCATGTCATAGACGCTGAATTAACACTCACACAGTCACACAGAGGAGGAAGTGTATTATAGATGTTCAACCCAGACATGTGCATTCGTACCCATTCAGTGATTCACGCACACACCGTGTGTGGTACTGCTACCGAGTACCGTCATTCTACAAGCAACGAGTCAATCCTGTTAACACGATTCATAACTGGTAGGTTTTTAGGCTAGATTCGCTTCGAAAAGTTGCAGAAAATCTGATGGTGGTAACAATCTGACGGTATAACAAGTTTTGACAAGGAAAAAACCATGCAAGTAATCATTCTGACCGTTGTCAGCCATGTTCACCACGACAACGGCAGGATTCTAACGCATCATGAAGAAGGCTGAAATGGTCGGTGTCGGTGGTTGTTGTGACTCTTGACTGGTACTGTACTCCATGCACCTTAACGGTCCGTGTGATTCGGGTGTAATCTTAAGCTTAACGACGTTTATTGGCAGTATTACACCCGAATCACACAGAGCACAAACTTTGCGCAGCTGAGTGCGAGAATCTGGGTCACGTGTCGGCGTCTATTTTCATGGCTCGTGAGTGCCTGGCTAAAGTGCGTTAGAATCCTGCCCTTTTCACCCTCTGTTTGCAGAAGCTCCTAATCTCGCTGGAAACAAGATTTCATACTCTTGTCGTGGAACCAAACGACAAAAAGATTGACCTGATTTTTCAATACAAACACTGTATTCATTTTGTTGTTTAGACTGCAAGTGTAACTTTTCTGACTTGCGTTCCACTCAACACATTTTTCACCTAGTGGACATGTACTCGATTAATTGACTCGATTAAATTGAACTGATGTATTTGATATACATTTGTATTAATCCGGAAAAATTATGAAATCATACTTCATTCATTCGAGCATTAGTCTTGACAGCGTTCAGCGGACGAAGTAAACATCAATCTACTTCGACCATAACGTAAGTGCGAGTTGCAGACGAAACGACTAGGTACAAAACGTCCAGGATACAAACGACCCGCATCGTAAAAAATCTTTCTTTCTCCTTCACCAATGTTCTCCAAATTCACATATGAACAAAGACTTGTCAAGATGAGGCTCCCTAGTCTGTGCTACAGAAGAACTAGAGGTGACCTAATAGAAGTGTACAAGTATACGCACGGCATGTACCAGATTGGAGAGAATCTGTTTTCCTGCGATGACAATAGTGTCACAAGAGGTCACGCCTACAAGCTCAAGAAAAACCGATGCAATACGGCTTTACGACAGCATTTCTTCACCCAGCGAGTATCAACATGTGGAACAGCCTCCCGAATAGCGTAGTCGAGGCACCGAGCCTGAACTCGTTCAAGAACAGAGTGGACAAGCATCTACAAGGATATATGTTCAAGCTGGAGGAACCACTGGCGCAGATGATGCACAGCAATTAGGCCTTTTTTTCTCTTTTTCTTTATCTCACAAGTGTTATAGACTAGGCCTGGTAAAAGACCAGCTAGTATCCATAAGAACAATAAAAATACAGCCAGAGAACTACCAGAATCGGCGATAGGCCCTGGACGCCTAAGCAAGCCGAAGAATTCTATTCTATTCTATTCTATTCACCCTTCTCAAAAATCTCCTCGCAAATGACGTCACGTTATTCGACGTCAAATGATCACGTCACAGATTTTGCAAAATGGAGTCTGTTGTATCGTTTTCATTGCAACACCAAAATGTAAAAAAGTCACTTTCTTTTCAAACCTCGATTCTAAAAATTTGATAATATTGAATCGGACCTAACTTCCAGTCAGTGTGCAAAATCTCAAGGAAATCCGTCCAGTAGTGTTTGAGATATAAGCCGTGGAGACGGGACAGACAGACAGACAGACACACACACAGACAGACAGACTAATAAAGTCTGTAGGACCTCCAGTAAACCTGGAGGGATAAAGTCTGTAGGACCTCCAGTAAACCTGGAGGGATAAGTTTTCAGTTGAATGACTGGGTCAAATAGTGAAGTGATGACGTTCTTAAAAAGGAAAACTTTCAATTTGACGTCACGCACTTTCCAAAATTCCTTTTCTTCAACTCTTACAAACAATTATCCTAAATAATGATTAGCTCAACAACAAGAATTTACTAGCAATAAACTGAGACTATCCCTTTCTAAATGTGGCTATCCAAAAAAGAGAAGAACACTCACCAGTCCACCTGTGTGTATTCCGTCCAACTACTTCACACTTCTTAATTACATTTGTTTACAAATGCAATACACTCAGATTCCAATCTTGGAAGACTGTAGCGTCCACATTGGGAAGAGAATCATCCCTTCACCAATGCCTCAGGTAAGAGTGAGAGTTTTCGGGAGACTCCCTCTTTCTCCAACGGTCAGAGCAGGGAGCAGGAGGATTCTGGGAATGACGAGTTCCTGCTCCATCGTCATATTCTATGAAACTTTTTTTAAAAGGCTAAAGGACAATTTTGAAATTTATGACTTCAAGTACCGGTGGTCAAGTGGCAACGCCACCAGTCCACCAACACAGAGGACCCCGGCTTGAAACCCAGCCATGACCAGATTTTTTCTTTTTTCTGTACATGTATTTATTAATATTTATTCACACTGTCAACCTGTCGCTTGACATCCTTCAGGGCCATATCATGTAGCTGTAGTGTCATGTTTACTTCCTTCAGGGTCATATCATGTAGCTGTAGAGACCGGTTTACTTCCTTCAGGGCCATATCATGTAGCTGTAGTGTCCGGTTTACTTCCTTCAGGGCCATACCATGAAGCTGTAGTGTCCTGCTTACTTCCTTCAGGGCCATACCATGTAGCTGAAGTGCCCGGTTTATTTCCTTCAGGGCCATATGTAGCTGTAGATTCCTGTTTACTTCCTTCAGGGCCATATCATGTAGCTGAAGAGTCCGGTTTACTTCCTTCAGGGCCATATGTAGCTGTAGTGTCCGGTTTACTTCCTTCAGGGACATATCATGTAGGTGTAGTGTCCTGTTAACTTCCTTCAGGGCCATATCATGTAGCTGTAGTGTCCGGTTTACTTCCTTCAGGATCATACCTTGTAGCTGTAGTGTCCGGTTTACTTCCTTTACGGCCATATCATGTAGCTGTAGAGTCCTGTTTACTACCTTCAGGGCCATATCATGTAGCTGTAGAGTCCGGTTTACTTCCTTCAGGGCCATATGTAGATGTAGCGTCCGGTTTACTTCCTTCAAGGCCATACCATGTAGCTGTAGAGTCCGGTTTACTTCCTTCAGGGCCATACCATGTAGCTGTAGTGTCCTGTTTACTTCCTTCAGGGCCATATCATGTAGCTGTAGTGTCCTGTTTACTTCCTTCAGGGCCATATCATGTAGCTGTAGTATCCGGTTTACTTCATTCAGGGCCATATGTAGCTGTAGAGTCCGGTTTACTTCCTTCATGGCCATATCATGTAGCTGTAGTGTCCGGTTTACTTCCTTCAGGGCCATACCATGTAGCTATAGTGTCCGGTTTACTTCCTTCAGGGCCATATCATGTAGCTGTAGTGTCCGGTTTACTTCCTTCAGAGCCATATCATGTAGCTGTAGAGTCCTGTTTACTTCCTTCAGTGCCATATCATGTAACTGTAGTGTCCAGTTTACTTCCTTCAGGGCCATACCATGTAGCTGTAGTGCCTGGTTTACTTCCTTCAGGGCCATATCATTTAGCTGTAGTGTCCGGTTTACTTCCTTCAGGGCCATATCATGTAGCTGTAGTAACCGGTTTACTTCCTTCAGGGCCATATGATGTAGCTGTAGTGTCCGGTTTACTTCCTGCAGGGCCATATCATGTAGCTGTCGTTTCCGGGTTTACTTCCTTCAGGGCCATATCATGCAGCTGAAGAGTCCTGTTTACTTCCATCTGGGCCATATCATGTAGCTGTAGTGTCCGGTTTACGTCCATCAGGGCCATACGATGTTGCTGTAGTGCCCGGTTTACTTCCTTCAGGGCCATATCATGTAGATGTAGGGTCCGGTTTACTTCCTTCAGGGCCATATCATGTAGATGTAGGGTCCGGTTTACTTCCTTCAGGGCCATACCATGTAGCTGTAGTGTCCAGTTTACTTCCTTCAGGGCCATATCATGTAGCTGTAGAGTCCTCTTTACTTCCTTCAGGGCCATACCATGTAGCTGTAGTGTCCGGTTTACTTCCTTCAGGGCCATACCATGTAGCTGTAGTGTCCGGTTTACTTCCTTCAGGGACATATCATGTAGCTGTAGTATCCGGTTTACTTCCTTCAGGGCCATACCATGTAGCTGTAGTGTCCATTTTACATCCTTTAGGGCCATACCATGTAGCTGTAGTGTCCGGTTTACATCCTTCAGAGCCATATCATGTAACTGTAGTGTTCGGTTTACTTCCTTCAGGGCCATATCATGTAACTGTAGTGTTCGGTTTACTTCCTTCAGGGCCATATCATGTAGCTGTAGTGTCCGGTTTACTTCATTCATGATCATATCATGTAGATGTAGTGTCCGGTTTACTTCCTTCAGGGCCATATCATGTAGCTGTAGAGTCCGGTTTACTTCCTTCAAGGCCATATCATGTAGCTGTAGTTTCCAGTTTACTTCCTTCAGGGCCATATCATGTAGCTGTAGTGTCCGGTTTACTTCCTTCATGGCCATACCATGTAGCTGAAGTATCCGGTTTACTTCTTTCAGGGCCATATCATGTAGCTGTAGTGTCCGGTTTACTTCCTTCACGGCCATATCATGTAGCTGTATTGTCCAGTTTACTTCCTTCAGGGCCATATGTAGCTGTAGAGTCCTGTTTACTTCCTTCAGGGCCATATCATGTAGCTGTAGAGTCCTGTTTACTTCCTTCATGGCCTTATCTTGTAGCTGTTGTGACCTGTTTACTTCCTTCAAGGTCATATCATGTAGTTGTAGAGTCCGGTTTACTTCCTTCACGGCCATATCACGTAGCTGTAGTGTCCGGTTTACTTCCTTCAGGGCCATACCATGTAGCCGTAGTGTCCTGTTTACTTCCGTCTGGGCCATACCATGTAGCTGTAGAGTCCGGTTTACTTCCTTCAGGGCCATATCGTGTAGCTGTAGAGTTCGGTTTACTTCCTTCAGGGCCATACCATGTAGCTGTAGTGTCCGGTTTACTTCCTTCAGGGCCATACCATGTAGCTGTAGTGTCCGGTTTACTTCCTTCATGGCCATACCATGTAGCTGTAGTGTCCGGTTTACTTCCTTCAGGGCCATACCATGTAGCTGTAGTGTCCGGTTTACTTCCTTCAGGGCCATATCATGTAGCTGTAGTGTCCGGTTTACTTCCTTCAGGGCCATACCATGTAGCTGTAGTGTCCAGTTTACTTCCTTCAGGGCCATATCATGTAGCTGTAGAGTCCTCTTTACGTCCTTCAGGGCCATACCATGTAGCTGTAGTGTCCGGTTTACTTCCTTCAGGGCCATATCATGTAGCTGTAGTGTCCGGTTTACTTCCTTCAGGGCCATATCATGTAGCTGTAGTGTCCAGTTTACTTCCTTCAGGGCCATATCATGTAGCTGTTGTGTCTGGTTTACTTCCTTCAGGGCCATATCATGTAGCTGTAGTGTCCGGTTTACTTCCATCAGAGCCATACCATGTAGCTGTAGTGTCCGGTTTACTTCCTTCAGGGCCATATCTTGTAGCTGTAGTTTCAGTTTACTTCCTTCTGTGCCATACCATGTAGCTGTAGTGTCCAGTTTACTTCCTTTATGACCATATCATGTTGATGTAGTGTCCGGTTTACTTCCTTAAGGGCCATATCATGTAGCTGTAGAGTCCGCTTTACTTCCTTCAAGGCCATATCATGTAGCTGTAGTTTCCAGTTTACTTCCTTCAGGGCCATATCATATAGCTGAAGTGTCCGTTTTACTTCCTTCAGGGCCATACCATGTAGCTGAAGTGTCCGGTTTACTTCTTTCAAGGCCATATCATGTAGCTATAGTGTCCGGTTTACTTCCTTCAGGGCTATATCATGTAGCTGTATTGTCCGGTTTACTTTCGTCAGGGCCATATCATGTAGATGTAGTGTCCTGTTTACTTAGTTCAGGGCCATATCATGTACATGTAGTGTCCGGTTTACTTCTTTCAGGGCCATATGTAGCTGTAGAGTCCTGTTTACTTCCTTCAGGGCCATATCATGTAGCTGTAGTGTTCGGTTTACTTCCTTCAGGGCCATACCATATAGCTGTAGTGTCCTGTTTACTTCCTTCAAGGTCATATCATGTAGCTGTAGAGTCCGGTTTACTTCCTTCAGGGCCATAGCATGTAGCTGCAGTGTCTGGTTTACTTCCTTCAGGGCCATATCATGTAACTGTATGTCCGGTTTACTTCCTTCAGGGCCATACCATGTAGCTGTAGTGTTTACTTCCTTCAGGGCCATACAATGTAGCTGTAGTGTCCGGTTTACTTCCTTCAGGGCCATATCATGTAACTGTATGTCCGGTTTACTTCCTTCAGGGCCATACCATGTAGCTGTAGTGTCCTCTATACTTCCATCAGGGCAATACCATGTAGCTGTAGTGTCCGGTTTACTTCCTTCAAGGCCATACCATGTAGCATTAGTGCCCGGTTTACTTCCTTCAGTGCCATACCATGTAGCTGTAGCGTCCGGTTTACTTCCTTCAGGGCCATACCATGTAGCTGTTGTGTCCAGTTTAAATCCTTCAGGGCCATACCATGTAGCTGTAGTGTCCGGTTCACTTCCTTCAGGGCCATATCATGTAGCTGTAGAGTCCAGTTTACTTCCTTCAGGGCCATATCATGTAGCTGTAGTGTCCTGATTACTTCCTTCAGGGCCATCCCATATAGCTGTAGTGTCCGGTTTACTTCCTTCAGGGCCATACCATGTAGCTGTAGTGTCCGGTTTACTTCATTCAGGGCCATATCATGTAGCTGTAGTGTCCGGTTTACTTCCTTCAGGGCCATACCATGTAGCTGTAGTGTCCGGTTTACTTTCTTCAGGGCCATACCATGTAGCTGTAGTGTCCTGTTAACTTCCTTCAGGGCCATACCATGTAGCTGTAGTGTCCGGTTTACTTCCTTCAGGACCATATCATGTAGCTGTAGTTTCAGTTTACTTCCTTCAGGGCCATACCATGCAGCTGTAGTGTCCGGTTTACGTCCTTCAGGGCAATACCATGTAGCTGTAGTGTCCGGTTTACTTCATTCAGGGCCATATCATGTAGCTGTAGTGTCCGATTTACTTCCTTCAGGGCCATACCATGTAGCTGTAGTGTCCGGTTTACTTTCTTCAGGGCCATACCATGTAGCTGTAGTGTCCTGTTAACTTCCTTCAGGGCCATACCATGTAGCTGTAGTGTCCGGTTTACTTCCTTCAGGACCATATCATGTAGCTGTAGTTTCAGTTTACTTCCTTCAGGGCCATACCATGCAGCTGTAGTGTCCGGTTTACGTCCTTCAGGACCATATCATGTAGCTGTAGTGTTCGGTTTACTTCCTTCAGGGCCATATCATGTAGCTGTAGAGTCTGGTTTACTTCCTTCAAGGCCATATCATGTAGCTGTAGTTTCCAGTTTACTTTCTTCAGGGCCATATCATGTAGCTGAAGTGTCCGGTTTACTTCCTTCAGGGCCATACCATGTAGCTGAAGTGTCCGGTTTACTTCCTACAGGGCCATATCATGTAGCTGTAGTGTCCGGTTTACGTCCTTCAGAGCCATATCATGTAGCTGTAGTGTCCGGTTTACTTCCTTCAAAGCCATATCATGTAGCTATAGTGTCCGATTTTTTTCTTTCAGGGCCATATCATGTAGCTGTAGTGTCCGGTTTACTTCCTTCAGGGCCATATGTAGCTGTAGAGTCCTGTTTACTTCCTTCAGGGCCATATCATGTAGCTGTAGTGTCCGGTTTACTTCCTTCAGGGCCATATCATGTAGCTGTAGAGTCCTGTTTACTTTCTTCAGGGTCATATCATGTAGCTGTAGAGTCTGGTTTACTTTCTTCAGGGCCATATCATGTAGCTGTAGTGTCCGGTTTACTTCCTTCAGGGCCATACCATGTAGCTGTAGTGTCCTGTTAACTTCCTTCAGGGCCATACCATGTAGCTGAAGTGCCCAGTTTACTTCCTTCAGGGCCATTACATGTGGCTGTAGAGTCCGGTTGACTTCCTTCAGGGCCATATGTAGCTGTACTGTCCTGTTTACTTCCTTCAGGGCCATATCATGTAGCTGTAGTGTACGGTTTACTTCCTTCAGGCCCATATCATGTAGCTGTAGATTCCGGTTTACTTTCTTCAGGGCCATATCATGTAGATGTAGTGTCCTGTTTACTTAGTTCAGGGCCATATCATGTACATGTAGTGTCCGGTTTACTTCCTTCAGGGCCATATGTAGCTGTAGAGTCCTGTTTACTTCCTTCAGGGCCATATCATGTAGCTGTAGAGTCCTGTTTACTTCCTTCAGGGCCATATTATGTAGCTGTAGAGTCCTCTTTACTTCCTTCAGGGCCATACCATGTAGCTGTAGTGTCCTGTTTACTTCCTTCAAGGTCATATCATGTAGCTGTAGAGTCCGGTTTACTTCCTTCAGGGCCATTGCATGTAGCTGCAGTGTCTGGTTTACTTCCTTCAGGGCCATACCATGTAGCTGTAGTGCCCGGTTTACTTCCTTCAGGGCCATATCATGTAACTGTATGTCCGGTTTACTTCCTTCAGGGCCATACCATGTAGCTGTAGTGTCCTCTTTACTTCCATCAGGGCAATACCATGTAGCTGTAGTGTCCGGTTTACTTCCTTCAAGGCCATACCATGTAGCATTAGTGCCCGGTTTACTTCCTTCAGTGCCATACCATGTAGCTGTAGTGTCCGGTTTACTTCCTTCAGGGCCATACCATGTAGCTCTAGTGTCCGGTTTACTTCCTTCAGGGCCATACCATGTAGCTGTTGTGTCCAGTTTACATCCTTCAGGGCCATACCATGTAGCTGTTGTGTCCGTTTACTTCCTTCAGGGCCATACCATGTAGCTGTAGTGTCCGTTTACTTCCTTCAGGGCCATATCATGTAGCTGTAGTGTCCTGTTTACTTCCTTCAGGGCCATACCATGTAGCTGTAGTGTCCGGTTTACTTCCTTCAGGGCCATACCATGTAGCTGTAGTGTCCGGTTTAATCCTTCAGGGCCATATCATGTAGCTGTAGTGTCCGGTTTACTTCCTTCAGGGCCATATCATGTAGCTGTAGTGTCCTGTTTACTTCCTTCAGGGCCATACCATGTAGCTGTAGTGTCCTGTTTACTTCCTTCAGGGCCATCCCATATAGCTGTAGTGTCCGGTTTACTTCCTTCAGGGCCATACCATGTAGCTGTAGTGTCCGGTTTACTTCCTTCAGGGCCATATCATGTAGCTGTAGTGTCCTGTTTACTTCCTTCAGGGCCATACCATGTAGCTGTAGTGTCCGGTTTACTTTCTTCAGGGCCATACCATGTAGCTGTAGTGTCCTGTTAACTTCCTTCAGGGCCATACCATGTAGCTGTAGTGTCCGGTTTACTTCCCTCAGGGCCATATCATGTAGCTGTAGTTTCAGTTTACTTCCTTCAGGGCCATACCATGCAGCTGTAGTGTCCGGTTTACGTCCTTCAGGACCATATCATGTAGCTGTAGTGTTCGGTTTACTTCCTTCAGGGCCATATCATGTAGCTGTAGAGTCTGGTTTACTTCCTTCAAGGCCATATCATGTAGCTGTAGTTTCCAGTTTACTTTCTTCAGGGCCATATCATGTAGCTGGAGTGTCCGGTTTACTTCCTTCAGGGCCATACCATGTAGCTGAAGTGTCCGGTTTACTTCCTACAGGGCCATATCATGTAGCTGTAGTGTCCGGTTTACGTCCTTCAGGGCCATATCATGTAGCTGTAGTGTCCGGTTTACTTCCTTCAAAGCCATATCATGTAGCTATAGTGTCCGATTTTTTTCTTTCAGGGCCATATCATGTAGCTGTAGTGTCCGGTTTACTTCCTTCAGGGCCATATCATGTAGCTGTAGTGTCCTGTTTACTTTCTTCAGGGTCATATCATGTAGCTGTAGAGTCTGGTTTACTTCCTTCAGGGCCATATCATGTAGCTGTAGTGTCCGGTTTACTTCCTTCAGGGCCATACCATGTAGCTGTAGTGTCCTGTTAACTTCCTTCAGGGCCATACCATGTAGCTGAAGTGCCCAGTTTACTTCCTTCAGGGCCATTACATGTGGCTGTAGAATCCGGTTGACTTCCTTCAGGGCCATATGTAGCTGTACTGTCCTGTTTACTTCCTTCAGGGCCATATCATGTAGCTGTAGTGTACGGTTTACTTCCTTCAGGCCCATATCATGTAGCTGTAGATTCCGGTTTACTTTCTTCAGGGCCATATCATGTAGATGTAGTGTCCTGTTTACTTAGTTGAGGGCCATATCATGTACATGTAGTGTCCGGTTTTCTTCCTTCAGGGCCATATGTAGCTGTAGAGTCCTGTTTACTTCCTTCAGGGCCATATCATGTAGCTGTAGAGTCCTGTTTACTTCCTTCAGGGCCATATCATGTAGCTGTAGAGTCCTCTTTACTTCCTTCAGGGCCATACCATGTAGCTGTAGTGTCCTGTTTACTTCCTTCAAGGTCATATCATGTAGCTGTAGAGTCCGGTTTACTTCCTTCAGGGCCATTGCATGTAGCTGCAGTGTCTGGTTTACTTCCTTCAGGGCCATACCATGTAGCTGTAGTGCCCGGTTTACTTCCTTCAGGGCCATATCATATAACTGTATGTCCGGTTTACTTCCTTCAGGGCCATACCATGTAGCTGTAGTGTCCTCTTTACTTCCATCAGGGCAATACCATGTAGCTGTAGTGTCCGGTTTACTTCCTTCAAGGCCATACCATGTAGCATTAGTGCCCGGTTTACTTCCTTCAGTGCCATACCATGTAGCTGTAGTGTCCGGTTTACTTCCTTCAGGGCCATACCATGTAGCTCTAGTGTCCGGTTTACTTCCTTCAGGGCCATACCATGTAGCTGTTGTGTCCAGTTTAAATCCTTCAGGGCCATACCATGTAGCTGTAGTGTCCGGTTCACTTCCTTCAGGGCCATATCATGTAGCTGTAGAGTCCACTTTACTTCCTTCAGGGCCATATCATGTAGCTGTAGTGTCCTGGGCCCGTATTCACAACGGCGATTTATCGGCGATTTATTTTAACTCCGATTTATCTCTAAACTCAGTCGATTCCAACTGCCTGTTCCGCTCTCCCTTGGCTGGAAACCAGTATATATAGCAAAGCGCAACCTAGGATCCTCTGACGAGCGTACCTTATCTAACCGATCAAGATAACGCGGGGCTAGGGGATAAATCGAGTGTTAAAAAGATAAATCGCCGTTGTGAATACGGGCCCTGATTACTTCCTTCAGGGCCATCCCATATAGCTGTAGTGTCCGGTTTACTTCCTTCAGGGCCATACCATGTAGCTGTAGTGTCCGGTTTACTTAATTCAGGGCCATATCATGTAGCTGTAGTGTCTGATTTACTTCCTTCAGGGCCATACCATGTAGCTGTAGTGTCCGGTTTACTTTCTTCAGGGCCATACCATGTAGCTGTAGTGTCCGGTTTACTTCCTTCAGGGCCATACCATGTAGCTGTAGTGTCCTGTTAACTTCCTTCAGGGCCATACCATGTAGCTGTAGTGTCCGGTTTACTTCCCTCAGGGCCATATCATGTAGCTGTAGTTTCAGTTTACTTCCTTCAGGGCCATACCATGCAGCTGTAGTGTCCGGTTTACGTCCTTCAGGACCATATCATGTATCTGTAGTGTTCGGTTTACTTCCTTCAGGGCCATATCATGTAGCTGTAGAGTCTGGTTTACTTCCTTCAGGGCCATATCATGTAGCTGTAGTTTCCAGTTTACTTTCTTCAGGGCCATATCATGTAGCTGGAGTGTCTGGTTTACTTCCTTCAGGGCCATATCATGTAGCTGTAGTGTCCGGTTTACTTCCATCAGAGCCATACCATGTAGCTGTAGTGTCCGGTTTACTTCCTTCAGGGCCATATCTTGTAGCTGTAGTTTCAGTTTACTTCCTTCTGTGCCATACCATGTAGCTGTAGTGTCCAGTTTACTTCCTTTATGACCATATCATGTTGATGTAGTGTCCGGTTTACTTCCTTAAGGGCCATATCATGTAGCTGTAGAGTCCGCTTTACTTCCTTCAAGGCCATATCATGTAGCTGTAGTTTCCAGTTTACTTCCTTCAGGGCCATATCATATAGCTGAAGTGTCCGTTTTACTTCCTTCAGGGCCATACCATGTAGCTGAAGTGTCCGGTTTACTTCTTTCAAGGCCATATCATGTAGCTATAGTGTCCGGTTTACTTCCTTCAGGGCTATATCATGTAGCTGTATTGTCCGGTTTACTTTCGTCAGGGCCATATCATGTAGATGTAGTGTCCTGTTTACTTAGTTCAGGGCCATATCATGTACATGTAGTGTCCGGTTTACTTCTTTCAGGGCCATATGTAGCTGTAGAGTCCTGTTTACTTCCTTCAGGGCCATATCATGTAGCTGTAGTGTTCGGTTTACTTCCTTCAGGGCCATACCATATAGCTGTAGTGTCCTGTTTACTTCCTTCAAGGTCATATCATGTAGCTGTAGAGTCCGGTTTACTTCCTTCAGGGCCATAGCATGTAGCTGCAGTGTCTGGTTTACTTCCTTCAGGGCCATATCATGTAACTGTATGTCCGGTTTACTTCCTTCAGGGCCATACCATGTAGCTGTAGTGTGTTTACTTCCTTCAGGGCCATATCATGTAGCTGTAGTGTCCGGTGTACTTCCTTCAGGGCCATATCATGTAACTGTATGTCCGGTTTACTTCCTTCAGGGCCATACCATGTAGCTG
Organism: Theodoxus fluviatilis; assembly: GCA_034096865.1. Classification (NCBI taxonomy): domain Eukaryota; kingdom Metazoa; phylum Mollusca; class Gastropoda; order Cycloneritida; family Neritidae; genus Theodoxus; species Theodoxus fluviatilis. The sequence continues at coordinate 28,510 of JAWQFJ010027328.1, forward strand.
TAGTGTCCTCTATACTTCCATCAGGGCAATACCATGTAGCTGTAGTGTCCGGTTTACTTCCTTCAAGGCCATACCATGTAGCATTAGTGCCCGGTTTACTTCCTTCAGTGCCATACCATGTAGCTGTAGCGTCCGGTTTACTTCCTTCAGGGCCATACCATGTAGCTGTTGTGTCCAGTTTAAATCCTTCAGGGCCATACCATGTAGCTGTAGTGTCCGGTTCACTTCCTTCAGGGCCATATCATGTAGCTGTAGAGTCCAGTTTACTTCCTTCAGGGCCATATCATGTAGCTGTAGTGTCCTGATTACTTCCTTCAGGGCCATCCCATATAGCTGTAGTGTCCGGTTTACTTCCTTCAGGGCCATACCATGTAGCTGTAGTGTCCGGTTTACTTCATTCAGGGCCATATCATGTAGCTGTAGTGTCCGCTTTACTTCCTTCAGGGCCATACCATGTAGCTGTAGTGTCCGGTTTACTTTCTTCAGGGCCATACCATGTAGCTGTAGTGTCCTGTTAACTTCCTTCAGGGCCATACCATGTAGCTGTAGTGTCCGGTTTACTTCCTTCAGGACCATATCATGTAGCTGTAGTTTCAGTTTACTTCCTTCAGGGCCATACCATGCAGCTGTAGTGTCCGGTTTACGTCCTTCAGGGCAATACCATGTAGCTGTAGTGTCCGGTTTACTTCATTCAGGGCCATATCATGTAGCTGTAGTGTCCGATTTACTTCCTTCAGGGCCATACCATGTAGCTGTAGTGTCCGGTTTACTTTCTTCAGGGCCATACCATGTAGCTGTAGTGTCCTGTTAACTTCCTTCAGGGCCATACCATGTAGCTGTAGTGTCCGGTTTACTTCCTTCAGGACCATATCATGTAGCTGTAGTTTCAGTTTACTTCCTTCAGGGCCATACCATGCAGCTGTAGTGTCCGGTTTACGTCCTTCAGGACCATATCATGTAGCTGTAGTGTTCGGTTTACTTCCTTCAGGGCCATATCATGTAGCTGTAGAGTCTGGTTTACTTCCTTCAAGGCCATATCATGTAGCTGTAGTTTCCAGTTTACTTTCTTCAGGGCCATATCATGTAGCTGAAGTGTCCGGTTTACTTCCTTCAGGGCCATACCATGTAGCTGAAGTGTCCGGTTTACTTCCTACAGGGCCATATCATGTAGCTGTAGTGTCCGGTTTACGTCCTTCAGGGCCATATCATGTAGCTGTAGTGTCCGGTTTACTTCCTTCAAAGCCATATCATGTAGCTATAGTGTCCGATTTTTTTCTTTCAGGGCCATATCATGTAGCTGTAGTGTCCGGTTTACTTCCTTCAGGGCCATATGTAGCTGTAGAGTCCTGTTTACTTCCTTCAGGGCCATATCATGTAGCTGTAGTGTCCGGTTTACTTCCTTCAGGGCCATATCATGTAGCTGTAGTGTCCTGTTTACTTCCTTCAGGGTCATATCATGTAGCTGTAGAGTCCTGTTTACTTCCTTCAGGGCCATATCATGTAGCTGTAGTGTCCGGTTTACTTCCTTCAGGGCCATACCATGTAGCTGTAGTGTCCTGTTTACTTCCTATCAGGGCCATACCATGTAGCTGAAATGCCCAGTTTACTTCCTTCAGGGCCGTTACATGTAGCTGTAGAGTCCGGTTGACTTCCTTCAGGGCCATATGTAGCT
>JAWQFJ010027329.1:0-15000 GCA_034096865.1 Theodoxus fluviatilis
CGAACCCACGCTCACACGAGTAACACTTCACGTCAAATAAACGATAAATGAAGAGACTAGATAAAAGGGGCAACCTTACCAATCTCTCGCCAAACGCACGCTTTCCAGTCCCGCGTACTCTGACCTCCACGTGGCTTTCCCCGGGCTCACGTGGCCAGAACGACACAGCAATAAAAATGCAAATAAATCTCACAAAAGAATCCCTAGGATAACCAAACTCACTTCCACCTCTTCTCAGTCCTCCTGAAAAGAAGACACTGTTCCCAAAACACTCGAACAAGTCACTGCACTCAACCACAGTTTCTCTGAAGTCTTGGCTACTACTCGCATAACCAACACACGTCGGGCGTCACCCGGTGTCCAGACAAGATAGAACCCCTTCCTGTAAATTAAGTCCTTTCCCCCTCTTGTCTGTCGTGAGATTCCTTTCCCTGACTTGCAAGCGCTACGCTTAATTCCCCCAAGTCAGTAACAGCTTAGAAGACGATTCCAAACTTCGGCAGAAATACCACAGTCATCAGAGCAAGAGCGATAAATATCGTCCTACAGAAGAACCAGTTTATAAATCGCTCCCCTCTCGTCACATATTCGCCTGTGACAATATAGCTGCGTTACGACACCGCCTACAACGAATGTACACGCTAGCGATCCTCCCCTCCCTCTGCCTCTGATACAATGTCCTCCTAATTGTTCAGGCCGCTTGTGCGGACTTCTCTCACTTTACCCAAAGTGGACTTCGTTAGACTCTTAACCAAGCAGTTCCCGACCTGTCATAACGAACAAGAAAACGATACTTGCACCAGCCGTTGGGACTAGACGGCTAGACGAAACACTACTGTGTTTCAACCGACGCTCCAGCCTCACGCTCGGACTTCTCACAGTCGGCGTAGCTTGAACGGTCCTAACAGCCGAGCATTGCCTCAGTCTGGGCAATTGACTCTCGCAATGACATGTGATTACGGGTGGAGCATAAGTGTGATCGAAACACTTATTGGCTTTGGAGTGGACGTAACACACAGGGACAATGACAATTACACTTGCCTGCATCGTGCTTGTTGGAATGGTCACGCACATATTGTTGCCTTCCTTTTGGAAAAGAAAGTCCTAGATCTCAGTCAGGAGACTCCTCTGACTCAAAACCAGTTGTTTTTTGAATTATTGGGGCCCGGTAGATTTCAAGTCATAAATTGCTCCTGAAATTCGGGGCTACAGTGAATATGACCATGGATATAATTGGTGTTATTTGTCGTTGCTCAGACAAAGATGTTCTCAAGCAAGTTCTTGCAAAGTTCCCTTCAAATGATCTGTTGAAAGATGCAGCGCTGCGCATGGCCTGCCGAGCGGGTAACTATGACATCGTCAAATTCCTCCTACAACGTAAAAGTATTTCCATCGACTCGGTGGACGAATACGGATCGACCTATCTTCATACGGCTTGCAGTGGGCCGTCTCTAGAACGCGTACAGGCGATGCTGATGAACCTGGACTGCAATGCCAGGGATTCTGAAGGAGCAACTCCATTGATAATAGCATTGGAATACGGCCGAGTTGAATATGCAAAACTTCTCCATGGTGCACAAACCGATCTGACCATCACAGACGAAGAGGGAGACGGCTGTCTGCACCATGCAGTTATGTCTGACTCAGTTCGCGCCCTTGAATGGTGTCTCACGACGCTAGGGATTTCTCCAAACATCCCAAACAATTACGGCCAAGCACCTCTACACATAGCTGTTCGGCTGGGGATTATGTGGGCAATTACCTACTTGTTGGCCAATGGTGCTGACCCCAAATTAAGAGACTCGGCTGACAATACCTGCTTGCATTTGGCAGCAATGAACGGCTACCCTCGTCTCCTGGACATTCTTCTACAGGCAGGTTGTTCCACGCAAATGGGCATGGTCAACAAAGACGGAAAGACACCCTTGCAGCTTGCCATGGAGGCAGATCGCAAACACGCTGTAAGATTCTTGAGAATAATGGAAGCGATGCGAAGACTGATGTAAGCACAGCCAAGATTGCGACGTGGCGTAATTCGTCTTGAAATGATCTCGCCTTAGAATGTGAAGGTCATGGTACCTAGAATTTTTCATAATCTTGTCTGGCAATTTCCGTCAAAAGGATCGTGCTCTGTGTTTTGATCACTGATAAGCATCGCAAGGTAAGATGCTTGTTTATTTTGATAGACACGTAGCATAGTATTCAGCCTGGGCCGCCCGATGCCCCTCTCATCAGCCTGAGATCACGACTGCTGGGATTTGGGACTGCTCCAGTAGCTGAGCCAGGGGCGACTCTAAGCATGCTCAGAGACTTCCGGTGGGTGGCAGTAGTGTTGTGGTGTGTTCCTTGAAAGTCAAGAAGTCATGGGAAAGCGTGAGCAAAGCTGTCAGATTGTGTGTCTTCTAACCGTTGTAGAATGTATCGAAACTGAGTACCATTAGCAATTCTGAAAATAATCATTTTGTGTTTGAAAACGACGAGATAGAAACATATTGTGCTCTCGTAGAATTGTTCACTCAGCATCGCTGCATGGGTAGAACATTGAGTATATGCTTCGGAATTGGGTTGATGAATAAGGCTTGAGCCGTGCGTTTGTCTGTGGGATCGGCGATGGCTCCACAGTCCTAGCCCAGACTAAATGAGGCGGGAACAGTAGGAACATTGGATCTGATAATGGTGCTGAGCCTGACCGAGGGAGGTGCCTGCCAGATGGGTGACATTGGGGTTTGTCCAGAGCCGCTGGTTCCAGCTCTTCTGGTTGGAGACCGCTCCACCTCATATATGTACTTATCTATAGATATACACTTCCGTCTTAAAGCATTTGACACAGTCTGGCATCCTGCGCTGTGGGCCACATTGAGAAGCTACAACATCAGCTCCAAGATCATCAAAGTCGTCGAACACCTCTATGACAGAGCGACTAGCGCAGTCCTGTTCAATGGTAGCACAGGCGAATAGTTCAGGACAACGGTCGGAGTCAGACAGGGCTGTCTACTCTCCCCCACACTCTTCAACTTCTTCCTCGAAAGGATAATGACTGATGCCCTAGCAGACCACGAAGGATCAATCAGCATCTGTGGCAGAAAGATCACCAACTTACGTTTTGCTGATGACATTGATGGATTAGCAGGAAGTGAAGAGGAGCTGACTAGTCTTGTCGAGCACCTGGACAAGACCTCACAAGCATATGGCGTGGAGATCAGCGCCGAAAAGACCAAGGTGATGACGAATAATCCTCGGGGCTTCAAAATGGAAATCAAAGTGAAGGGCCAAAAACTGGAAGCTGTGAACAACTTCAAATACCTGGGATCTATCGTGACTGATGAAGGGTCCAAACCAGAGATACTGTCCTGGATAGCACAAACAACAGCAGCATTGGCAAAGTTGAAGCCAATATGGCGTGACAGAAATATCACTCTCGCGTCGAAGATCAGGCTCATGCGCACGCTGGCCATCTCCGTATTCTTGTATGCATGTGAGTCCTGGACACTCACATCTAAATACAGAGACGGATACAAGCCCTGGAAATGAGATGCTACCGCAAGATTCTGAACATCTCATATAAAGACCATGTCACGAATGAGGAAGTCAGCAACAGGATCAGGAGAGCAATTGGACAGTACGAAGACCTGCTGTCAATCGTGAAAAGCAGAAAGCTGAAGTGGTACGGTCACGTGTCAAGAGGCAGTGGGCTGGCCAAGACCATCCTGCAAGGTACCGTGCCAGGTGGGAGAAGGAGAGGCAGGCAGAGAAAGAGGTGGGAAGACAACATCAAAGAGTGGACAGGCTTGACCTTTGCTGACTCACAGCGAGCCACAGAGGATAGAGATCGATGGAGGAAGATTGTCCGAAAGTCATCAGTGGTGCCTCAACAACCCATCTCAGGGTTAAGAGACTGAACTAACTGAACACTACCGTCTATTGCGTCATACTTTTGTGTCATCATTAGTGTGTGTGTGTGTGTGTGTGTGTGTGCGTGTGGGTGTGCGTGTGCGTGTGCGTATGCCTGTGTGCGAGTGTGTGTGGTATGAAAAGCTGTAACCAAACTAGTGTATTCTGAGTCCGCATTTTCTATCGCCTGTCAATTTGTTGATCAAGCCCCCTTGAAATGTTCATATGTATCTTAATGAATTCTGTCAAACTTGTTTTACGTACCGCGTAAACTAGATATGATACTGAATTTTAATTCCTTTAGGGACGCTTACATGTTGTGAATAAGTTATATGTACATGCAGAAGCTGACATATTGGTATATAAAATTCAATCATGCGGTATGAGAAATATCCCTGTACTCACACTAAAAAGCTAACTGGAATGAAGGAAACAACAAATTGTTAGTCTTTTACTGAATTTGACATGTGTCATATACACCTCTTTTATTATCGTCGTCTTTCTAAAGAATTGATTCGTATTCCCGATTTGAAATCGCGTTAAAATGGTTTGAAATATTCAGTATTTGTATATATGGCGGTGCAAACACCAGTGGAATTGCTTCGAAGTTATGAATGTGTACATGACGAAATATGTTTGAAATATGCTAATGTCCATCATCTACCAGTCTTCTCCTCCTTACCCTTGTCTTTACGTCTGTTCTTCCCCACTTGTATTGGGTAACGAACGGTCACAGAAAAGAGATATACTAAAGTAGGAGATCTCTGTACATTCTCTTGCCCCTTGCTTTGAGATGAGGCATCGGTTGTTTGTTTGTTTGTTTCCATCCTTTTACACTGCTTCAACATCTGCACCTGCATTTCTTTAGCAACCAACCTTTCATTGTTTAACGCATGATATCCCCCCCCCCCCCCCCTCCCTCTAGCTGAAACCCATGGCAATAGTTAAACGTTTGCTTGAATGGATCCCCCTACGGATTGGGGGTAAGAATAGACCCACCGTGTCTGCCTACGCGATTCGTAAGAGGCAAATAACTAGGGACTTCGTGACGACTTGGTCTCTAATGTACCAGTTCTTGAGATTGTTCGTGATCGATGGCTTTACAATGCCGACAAAGACTGATAGGCCAATAAATCGCATTCATTTATTCAATGCTTTAGTGGTTTACCGAATTCACTTATCTGATTAAAACATACACATGCGATGTGGACTGAACCGTGTTTTTTGTGGTCTTCTTCTTCGTCTTCTTTTTCTTCTTTTATAGTCGCGTTTGTTAGGCGTAGAATCTCGAGGGCTAGGCGTTGCCTACGTTTCTCGCTCATTAGCCGTAGGTGCGTCTCGCTCGCCCTCGACTTGCCCTCGAGGCGAGCCACTTGCCTAACAAACGCGCCATTTGATCTGAATAGAATACGGTTGTTCCATTTCTTTCTTTAAAAATTTCCGTTGCAGTAGATTTCGGGACCAGCTCCAGTAGCTTGGCTGTAGGCGGCTGCAAGCAAGAGACATGTATGTTGTGAATTTTCTGCGCGTACCAAACAATACGAGTTGTAGTAGTACATGTAGTAGTACATGTAGTAGTACATGTAGTAGTACATGTAGTAGTACATGTAGTAGTACATGTAGTAGTACATGTAGTAGTACATGTAGTAGTACATGTAGTAGTACATGTAGTAGTACATGTAGTAGTACATGTAGTAGAAGATAAAAGGTGGAAAGCCGGATTGCCGGGAAAAAAACTGACTACAAGGATTGCTTTGAGGCACAGGAATCACTGGTTTAATGAAGGATAAATCTTGTCGGGTGTTGCTCTTCCTCCGTAGTTCTTGTGCTCATTTTTGTGCAGCAGCAGAAGCGGCAGTAGTGGTAGCAATATTGGTGGTGGTAGTAGCAGCAGTGGTGGTATTTATAATAGTAGATACTCGTCTGTCTCTGAAGACAATGATCGGGCCTTGTTAAGCCATATCTCGGAAAACGGTATAAGCCCTTTATCTTGTCATGATAGAGGCGATTCCATCTCTGAAGGATGCCTGAGGTCGAGTGGTTGGTGTCAGACCCGAAAGTTCCAAGACCATGGATTCCAGATAATACAGAGGCTACTAGCTGCAGCTGTCATTTGCAATTCTCGAGCAGAGCCGCCCGAATGTCCACCTGCATCAACTGGACACCGTCATCTGGACATACTGCATACTTTCTGAGCATGAAGGGAGAGTTCTCTTTCCCCCTGGGTTTTCAAACCATCTTTTCCCTCGATACACTGTCCAAGGGAGTCATGAGTAATAATGCTTTGTCCGAATTATCGAGACCCATTGGGGCACATGCTGTGTGGGGCCACCCAGGGCCAAGCTAACGGAGCAGGCCCCATACGCTCTCTGGCCGTGGAGTCGAGAAGGTGGGGTGGGTTAGGGTGGGGGCGTATGGTGCGTCATCTGCCGAGTGTCTGACGATGGTGAAAAGAAGCATCTGGCATAGCTGACAGCACGCACTGTCTCTCTCGACACGACTCCTTGCCCACCGCAACGAAATAACTCGGCAGATCCACGCGTTGCGAAGGACTTCGGGAAGAACATTTTCCGAGACGAGAGACCTCCCTGGAAGAGTGCAAGAGTTTTCTCCCTTGCGCCACAAGAGTCGAAGCACTTGCTGGCGCCTGGTGCTTTCAGATACGTAGTCTTTTGAGAGTGTTTTGGTGGTGACGATGGTATCGGTGATCTGTGGTGGTGGGGGTAGTGGCGGTGGTAGTGGTCATGTGGCGATGGTGGTGGCGGCGATGTCGATGGCGGTGGCAGTGGCGGTGGTGGTGGTGGTGGTGGTGGTGGCAGCGGTGGTAATAGCGTTGGCGGTAGCGGCCGTGGCGGTGGTGCTGGTGGTGGCGGTGGTGGTAGTGGAGGCGGTGGTGGCGTTGGCGGTGATGGCGGAGGTAGTGGCGGTGGTGGTGGTGGTGGCGGTGGTGGTAGTGGAGGCGGTGGTGGTGGTGGCGGTGGTGGCGGTGGCGGTGATGGCGGAGGTAGTGGCGGTGGTGGTGGTGGCAGCGGAGGTAGTGGCGGTGGTGGTGGTGGTTGTGGTGGCGGTGGTGATGGTAGTGGCGGTGGTGAAGGCGATGGTAGTGGTGGCGGTGGTGGGGATGGCGGTCGTGATGGCGGTGAAGGTGGTGGTGGCGGGGGTGGTGGTGGTTATGGTGGTGGTGGTGGTAGCGGTGATGATAGCGGTGGCGGTAGCGGCGGCGGCGGCGGTGTTGATGGTCGTGGCGGTGGTGGTGGTGGTGATGATTGTGGTGGTGATGGCGGTGGTGGTGGTGGTGGTGGCGGCGGTTGTTGTGGTAGTGAAGGCGGTGGTGGTGGAGTTGGTTGTGGTGATGACGGTGGTGATGGCGGTGGTGGTGGTGGCGGTGATGGTAGCGGTATTGGTGGCGGTGGTAGCAGTGGTGGTGGTGGTGGTGGCGGCGGAGGCGGTGGTGATGGCGGTGGCGGTGGTGGTGGTGATGGCGGTGGTAGTGGTGGTGGTGGTGGTGGTGGTGGTGGTGGTGGCAGCGGTGTCGTTGGTGGTGGTGGTGGTGGCGGTAGTGATGATAGTAGCGGTGGTGGAGGCGGTGGTAGTGGTGTCGGTGGTGGGGATGGCGGTCGTGGTGGTGGTGGCGGTGGAGGTGGCGGTGGTGGTGGTGGTGGTGGTGGTGGCGGCGGTGGCGGTGGTAGTGGTGGTGGTGGCGGTGGTGGTGGTGGTGATGGCGGTGGTGGTGGGGGCAGCAGTGTCGTTGATGGTGGTGGTGGTGGTGGCGGTGGTGATGGCGGTGGTGGTAGTGGTAGCGGTGGTGATAGCGGTGGCGGTTGTGGTGGCGGCGGCTGCGGCGATGATGGTGGTGGTGGTGGCGGTGGTGGTGGTGGTGATGGCGGTGTTGATGGCGGTGGTGGTAGAGGCGGTGGCGGTGATGATGGCGGTGGTGGTGGTGGTAGCGGCGGCAGTGATAGTGGTTGTGGCGGTAGCCGTGGTGGTGGTGGTAGCTGCTTTGGTGGCGTTGGTGGTGGTGGTAGCTGTGGTGGTGGTGGTGGTGGTAGCGGTGGCGGTGGTCGTGGCGGCGGCGGTGGTGGCGATAATGGCGGTGGTAGTACTAGTGGTGGTGGTGGTGGCGGCGGCGGTGATGGTGATAGTGGTGTCGGCGGTGGTGGTGGTGATGGTGGTGGTGGTGGTGATGGTGATGGTAGTGGAGGTGGTGGTGGTGATGGTAGTGGTGGAGGTGATGGTGGTGGTGGAGGTGATGGTGATGGAGGTGGTGGTGGTGATGGTGGTGGTGGTGGTGGAGGTGATGGTGGTGGTGGTGATGGTGGTGGTGGTGGTGGTAGTGGAGGTGATGGTGGTGGCGGTGGTGGTGGTCGTGGTTGTGGGGGCGGTGCTGCAATGATGGTTGTTGTGGTTGCAGTGGTGGTGTAAGCGATGATGACTGGGAAAACCATAATTTCCAAACATCTATTTTTCTAGCAGTTCATGCAGACATGACTGTCTCGCCACTCCCCTGAAATATGACATCACCTCTGTCGTAAATAAACAGTAAATTGCATGGTCATTTATTTCGCACAATAACATTTCAGTGTTACCAAAGATAATATTTGATGTTACCAAAAAGGCAGAACTTTCTTTCCTGGCAGCGAAAGGAACTACTCTGCTGGAGCAGTCTCCACAAAAGGCAGAAGTGTTCCTGCAAATGACAAGTCGAAACTTTGGCCCCATTCTGTGAACCCGAGTCAGTAGGCGAAGTCTCTAGTGAACTAGAAAGCTTTGGCCCTACAGCCAGAGCGCGTGCGGAGCTTGGGGAAGATGCGTTTCCCATCAACAGATCAAGTGGCCCTCGTCTCCAAAACACAAATCGATGATTTCCAGAGATAATCCTTTTTGAAAATTCGTTCTAAATAAGATCGGAAAAGCATGAATGATCTGTATCGTATATATGATGGGAAGTTCCCGAAGAAAAAACAAACAAAGAAATTCAAAAACTATCCACCAAAGTATAATAGGAATCTCCTGTTGCGGGAATGTCATGATGGCATTGTCATCTAAAGGTCAGGATGCTTCAAGAATAACGATGACGACGATGACTTTGACGACGGCGACAACAACAACGACTAACATCCAACCATATTCACATACGCACATACAAACGCACGCATAAACGCACGCAAACACACACACACACACAAATACATACATGTGCACACACAAACACAAGCACGTTAGCACGCGCGCGTGCACGTGCGAACACACACACACACACGCACACACACACACACACACACACACACACACACACACGCTGACATATCATCATGATCAAAGTGATTGCCGAAACTACTGAACCATTTGTTTTTCTGTATATCACCAGGGCATCGGAGGAGACAGGACCAGTATCTCCATCTCCACAAAAAGTAAAGGCGCTACAGCAGGCGAGCGACATAGTCTCCGCCCAAAAGCCAGAGCGGGAATGAGTTTCCCGTCAACAGATCAAATTGCCCTTGTCTCTAAATGCCTAGTACCACACATTGATGGTTACCAGGCAAATCGAACGTCATAAACTTGTGGAGTAGACACCGATATTGAAGTCAACCAGGGGTTGAAGAAAGCTGTTTTCTCTCTATGTCTTCATAAATGGCTGCAGTACATAAGAAAAATAGTAGACACTTTTGCAGCTTTCACTCGCAGAGTGTTACAGTGTGCACATGTAATCCTATCACGCACAGCAGAGGCTATTTGTGTGTTATCTTTCATACCTGCAGAATCTTGCCAAATATGAATGGGAAAATCATGCATACAGATTCCTCTTCTCGGCGTCGGCTCTCTATTGCGGAATTCTTTCTGTCAAAAGTTCTTAAGGCCATTTTGATTCTTTTGTCCTAAAACGCCCCCAAAAATACAATTTCTGTTACTTTTTTTGGAAAAAACTGAAATTTTTTCGTGTTTTTTTTTCTCAAAACATTTCCCCCAAAATTTATTGATCTGGTTTTACCGATAGCGCTCAGCCTAGTCCGCACCCGCCACCTCGCCTGACTGACTTAGCCTGTCCGGGGATTTTCACCTAAACCCGGACGCGTTTCTTTTTGTCACGTTTGTGTCCAACATCAGCGTCGGGCCCTGGAGTTAGGGCGTAGGGACCACCCGTTGAGAGTCAAACGTGGGATGGAGTTAGAATATAAAGTTTCACCCGTTATTGATAAAACTATTTTATGGTGACGTTGTTTCCTTTGGCCTTAGTCGCGGAAGCGTGCTTTGTGCTTTGATGGAGGGAGTGACGTTGTTTCCTTGGATTTTAGCCGCGGAGGCACGCTTTGTTCTTTGATGGAGGAAGTGACGTTGTTTCCTCTGATCTTGGCCGATAGGGCCGCCGAGAGAGAAGACTGATTAGGAAGTGTGTGTGTTGTGTTCTGCAATTTTTTTGAGTTTTTTTTAAAAAAGTAACAAAATTTTCCTGGTATTTTAGGCGTTTTGGAACAAAAGAATGGAAATGGGCTACACATATTTTGGTTAAAAAAATTTGATAAAACGAAAAAAGTTATGAAAAAGTAACAACTATTGTATGGTTTTTTTTGGCGTTTTAGGACAAAAAAATCAAAATGGCCTTAATAACTTTTGACCAAAAAAACACCGCAATAGCGGCCCCCCGCAATAGCGGCCCTCCGCAATAGCGGCCCCAAACCCTCTTCTCAACCCGTAATTTGAGAATCTGAGTTGTTCACTTGTATCCTGACAATCAACAAAATTACGACCTAGTTTGGTTCTCGGGAGCTACAGCCATATGATTTAACTCATAAAAGTCACCCACATATTCTACTGACTGTTTTCAAACACTGCTACCTCAACACAAGAAGAAACAAAGCAACACTGCATATCAATATCCCCATCCTTGACTTAGGCCATCGCTAACAAAGTTAGTTTTGATGCGTGACCGGGACACTCCCCGCAGTATGTTTTGTTTGCTTTGTATGTAAGGTTTTAGCACTAGCTGTAGGTGTAAATATGGTCAGTTATTAATATAATTGGTGAATTTAGTTGTCATGAAACTTTGTTTTGTGCGTTAATGCCATTTTCTTGTCATAATCTTACACGTTACATTACGCCGAATGCGGGCAGTTGATCATGCACTCATTGACTCTATCAGTCTATGATCGTGAATTTTCTGTCCTCGCCTGACCAGGGAAACGAAATAGTCATTTCAAGTCAGAACTAAACAGTTATCTGTTGCTACTCATTCGAGCTTTACATGAAACATTATATCACACTAGCTCGATCGTCTGCTGGCGTAGTGGCTACAGTTCGATCGCGTTCGTCTGCTTGCCAGATAGGTACGTACGGTGAGGTTTGTTTATTTATCTTCTGTGGGTTTTGTGCAGAAAGTATACATTAAAACAGTCTAATATGACTATTTTCGATTAGTTTTTAATCTAATTAATCTTTTTGCATGCTTTAATGTCATCCTTTTGCCACGATCTAGCGATCATCACATCAGATTCTATTGTTACCAGTCTACCGGAACTAGTGGAAGTAAAGGGACGAAACTCGGGCTTAATTTCCGTTTTAGAAATGAGAATGTCCTAAAAGAATAAACCCACGCGCCTCCCTACGCGTTTTGTAAGAGGCGAAAACTAGAAAATCATGACTTGTCTCGATCTTATTCTAACCAACGCAGATGATTTTCTTTATGACGAATGGTCTTGAACAGCCCACAAAGGCTTACAGGCCCGTAAAAACTCCATCCATTTGTCTTCTTCTTTAGTCTTATTTTGATTTAAAAGAACCTAATGCATGTATACAACTGGTAAAACTGTGGCTGAGTAGACCTCGGTATATTCCAAGGATGCACACTTCGGCCCTTTCTGTTACATGCAACATCCACTATGCTCTTCAAGTTATAATATAACATGTAGCCGTTTTGCTGATGACATACTTTTGTATGTATCATCTTTGGATGTGTTAACTTAAAGAAGTCCCTACAGCAACGCATTAATGAATCTCACAAAGGCGTGCTAATATCATATCCTGAAAGGTGTCTTATTATGAAAAACCGTACTTGACCTACTTGCCTATTCACATTACATTTTACCCGCCAAATCCTACTTTCCTACCTGAGATTGGTCCATTTCAGGCAGCTGCGCCGTGCGCTTACTTCCGATAGTACGGAGAACATGGCAGTAGAGATGTTCTCGTCCTTTTTCACTCCACTAGTCTCAAACAGTTCTTTCATCAGAACTTAACCAAGCATGCTGGGGACCCTCGAACTGAAGAGGAAAGCTGACTGGGAGGTGCGCGTTTCCACATATGTGCATGCATACAAACCGCACCCCAAACTACTACGGGATTTTCTTCCTACTGTCTCGGTGCAACAGCTAATGAATGAGCGAGTAGGTCAAGTGCGGTCTTTCAGGAAAGACACCTTTCAGTATACTACACTAAGAACTCTATGGTTCCCAATCCTTCTAGTACAAAATGCATGTTGATTACAGCAAGGCAAAAACAGCCCTTGCGTCGTCCACTCTTGAAGATTTGTTTTGAAGCACAGCTCATTCAGCAAATACGCGAACGGAGTGTTAAGAATATCATAGATGATTAGTCCTGCTGGCCAGCACACTTAAAGACCAAGATTTCAACATTTCATAACGAGCTTACAAGAAAACTATTTCCACTCAAAAGCCAGCTCGATTATGCATCTTTGTCGATTCCTCTCACAGAAGGGCAGCGAAACTTGCAGCAAAACCAATGAATAATCTAACATGCACTGAATTTATTTAAGAAGGGCGTGTGCCCGAAAGCCTTTGATTTTGGTGTTTGTCGTGTGTGTTTTTTTTTCTTATTTATATGCACTGAATTTATGTACGGAAATTTCTTAATATCGTGCCTCTCCAAAGGCAGTTTATCTCCTTTAAACCGTCTCTTTAAAGATGTTTCCACAGGAACTCACGTTTACTCTCGAGAAGTTATAAGAATCAGGCAGCTTTCTCAAAGTGGCAACTCCAGAATCCGCGCGTCTTCGAATATTGCAGGCCAAAGAATCCGACTGCACAGATCCACATTTACAACTGAAGCTCTCCCCCATTGTACGATGAATGGACTCCTCGCCTTCTGTCGTGTCGGCCTTGCCTAGAACAAAGATAGCTGCGGTGTATACTGCAGTACGTGACCAGCATGAAATGCTGGCTTTAAGGAATACATGTAGGACATTCATTGGACCTGTTGAGAGCTTTGCGATATTGACCCCTCTCCACCGTGAAAGCCAGGATTGAAACTATGCATTTTTATAGACTAACCTGCCAAGCTCGTTGAGGAGATTGAACCGTGCCGTATCAATAGAATACATGCACATCATTACATCAATAGAATATATTTTTTACACCACTCTCCTTGTGTGTGCGAGTCGGTGTGCGACCGCGCGTGCATGTGTGTATGTGTGCGCAGACGTGTGCAGGTACATGGCGAAAGCGAGTATGTGTTCGAGTGAACGTGTGTGAATGCGTGTGTGTGTGTGTGTGTGTGTGTGTGTGTGTGTGTGTGTGCGTGCGTGTGTGTGTGTGTGTGTGTGTGTGTGTGTGTGTGTGTGTGTGTGTGTGTGTGTGTGTGTGTGTGTGTGTGTGTGTGTGTGTGTGTGTGTGTGTGTAAGAGAGAAAGAGAGAGGGGGGAGGGGGGAGGGGGGTGGGCGAGAGGGGGCGGTGTGCGTGTGGGTGTGGGTGCGGGTGTGGGTCCAAGACTGTGTCCGTTTGTGTGTGTGTGAAATCTGATCAGTGCTGTTTCTCACAACAGGTGTGTGCGGATGCTCTAACAGAGTATTTTTATCTTCCTGAAATGCGTTATATATCTACTCTTGAACAATGTTGCAATTCCTTATTAACAATGATTTATGCATCTTTATAACTTTTTCTTGCTTCTACCTTATATCACATGCTTTTAAAATCCCCTCTTTTGATTTTTGTCTTGTAATGTATAAAGGGAACTGTATACAAAATCGTCCCAATTGAAGCTTCAATAAAGCATTGTATTGTATTACATTGCATTGCATTGCATTATATCGTATTGTATTGTATTGCGTTGTATTGTATCGTATTGTATTGTATTGTATTGCATTGTATTGTATTGTATTGTATTGTATTGTATTGCATTGCATTGTATTGTATTGTATTGTATTGCGTTGTATTGCGTTGTATTGTGTTGTATTGTATTGTATTGCATTGTATTGTATTGTATTGCATTGTATTGTATTGTATTGTATTGTATTGTATTGTATTGTATTGTATTGTATTGTATTGTATTGCGTTGTATTGTGTTGCATTGTATTGTATTGTATTGCATTGTATTATATTGCGTTGTATTGTATTGTATTGTATTGTATTGTATTGTATTGTATTGTATTGTATTGTATTGTATTGAACTGTATTGTATTGTACTGTGTACACTTCACTTCACTTATTCCCTTGAGTTCCTTGTGGAGCATAGGGCCTCGGCAACAGTCCTCCAGCGTACTCGGTTCTGGGCAACTTTCTTCAGCTCTCCCCATGACAGGTTGCAGTTCCTCATCTCTTCCTCGCAGGATCGCCTCCAGGTGGTCTTGGGGCGACCAACTCGTCTCTTGCCCTGGGGATTCCACTGCAAGGCCTGCCGTGTGATGTCGTGTGGAGGTTTCCGCAAGGTGTGTCCGATCCACCTCCACTTCCGTCTTGCGATCTGCTGTCCGATGGGATCACAACAACGACCAAATTCTCGTGAATTCTACTTCAGATCATTTTGTTTGTTTGATTGTTTGCTTGCTTGCTTGCTTGCTTGCTTGCTTGCTTGCTTGTGTTACTAGGCGATTATCGTTTTTTACAACTTGATGTCGGACGAAGAAATGTTCCTCGCATTTTCTCGCAACGAGAGATCAATCAGAAAACTCTGAAAAAGAGACAGAAAAAGGGGGAGAGGAAAAATATCAATACGAGATACCAAGATGACACCGGCTAAGAAAGAGGAAAAAAAACACATCCTCCACCAAACGACCGCCAGAAAAATGCTCCCTTCACGTCAACTCAGAATGCCAACAAATTACATTTTTCACGTCCCTCTTCTTTCTCACGACCAGTTGTGATGAAACCCTTCAATGTTATC